>LPNX011056180.1:1918948-1935126 GCA_001517045.1 Pseudotsuga menziesii | reverse complement strand
TAGGTGCAATTATATGAATGTATGTATTAGTAAATTTATGTATGTTTGTATATGTAACATATTTTTAGTGTTGAAAAGTTGAGAATTTTAGAAATGTTAAGAATGTTAGAAAGTTTTGATAGGTGCAATCTATTGTTAAGAATCAATGTGGGGAATGTTAGGAATCAATGTGGGGAATGTTAGGAAATGTTAGTAATGTTAAGAAGTTTTGATAGGCGTAAATATATGAATGTATGAGTGAATGTTAGGAAATGTTAGGAATGTTAGGAAGTTTTGATAGGAATATTTTTTATTACTAAAGTAAAATTAGCAACTTGATTCTGAATTCTAATAAATTATAGATCAATCCATAAATTTTCTAAGGTAACATTAGCAAGTTGATTTTGAATTTTAATATTTTTTTATTACTAAGGTAATATTAGCAACTTGATTCTGAATTTTAATAAATTAAAGTTCAATGACTTCTAAGGTAACATTAAAATGACTTCTAATAAGGTAACATACTAAACGACTAAGTACACAATTATTCTGAATTCTAAAACATCAATCCATATTTGAGCATGATACCCAATATTAACATAAAACAAGGAATGATATAGTTAAAAACATTGTAATGGAATGCCGTCCTCAATTATCCGTTTATGGTCATATTTGGACAGTTTCCATTTTTAAATTTTTAATTTTTTTTCTTCGATGGAACTTGTACCGATTTTATTCGAGATGCACATACTAAATGACTATATTGACAACATATAACATCAGGTTCATAATCCTAAAAGTAGACATAATTTTCAGTCATACGGGTCTGCTGCAAAAAATAGCCTTTTAAAATGATGGATCCTCTCTCGTATGTAAATCTATTGTCATTGTAGTCCTCCAATAAATTCATTTTTCATTCAGTGCATCGCATCAAATAATATTTTACATTTTCGTTGTTGTCTAAAGGTGCAATCATAGCGAAAACATCTCCTGTGCAAATTACAATTGGCGTTGGAGTTTTTAAGTGAATTAAATTGACTATATAAACCTAAGGTGATGGACAACATTGAACAATCAACAACATCATTACCATCTCGAACAAGATCTGAAATTCTATTGCCATCATATGATATTTTTATTTCTTCTGATTCTAATTCTTCTATGCTTGCTATTGGCATTTTCCCTTTTGGATTAATCTGTGTGTGTTTCCAATGTTTTACGTAGTTGTTCGTTATGTTTTCACAAACTTCTGTAGATTCAACATTTTCAGTGCAAATATGACAAAAACATGTTTGCTTTCTACCGTCAAATGCAAACACGTTTTGGAAGGATTTTGTTTGAATAGAGTGAAGTTCTCTAGTCCCATGTATGGTGCTAGCCTCGTATGGTATTGATCTATCTATATCTTGGACCCCAACAAGCCAAAAACACCTACACAATAAATGATAAATCACAAATGACAACTTTTAATGTTAGTGTACAAATACTTCAATGTTAGTACATACATTTTTAAAATTGACAATTAATATAAATTAAAAAAAAATGTACATACCTACGCACATCTTTTGATTGTTGACTACAATCATGGCTTAGATTTGATTTACACCATTGGACAACCTCTGCAGCTGAATGGAATCGTCTAGAAGAATGGTTCATTTTCCATCTTCGAAGTGCTCTTTTTACGCATGCTCCTACACCATCATGTTCACCTTTTCCATGTCCAGTTTCAAAGAAATTCCAGTGATGTTTAATGTTCATTGCTTTATGAAGTCGACATAACCAAAGAAATGATCGTGAAGATTTAAATTGTCCCGCACATCCATCCGACCATATCCAATGTTCATTGAATTTAACTTTACGACTTTTTAGTGAATCATAGAATTTTTTTTCAATACAACGTTGAACAAAATGTGTATCATGTGTTCGATCATCGCTGATATAAAAGTGATATTCTTTAATCACATCTCGATTGTCACTCGTGCTTTCAATTCCATCAACATCTTGTTGAGAATGTCTATATAGAACATGGACAAATATCGAAACTTGGTCAGAATGATAGTATTCACTTTGAATCTCTTTTTGTGCAGCAAATGTGTAGTTTTCTACAAAATCAACCACAGACAAAATTGTTCCAGCTGGAAAAATTTCACGGGAATGTTTGAATTGAAGGTCTTGCCATCGTGCTCTATGTGAATGCTTGGTGTATTTATAAATTTCACTTTCAAATTTCTTGAGAAAATCTGTCACACATATTTTATCTTCTCACAATTATATTCTTTTGGAATGTGCATCACTAGAACTTGTAGAATAAATGTTGTATTCATATCTTCTCTAATCAACAGTTACATTTGAAAGCGACTGATCATTATCGATAGGGTATTTATTGTGGAATAGAACAAGATTTCCACAACCATGACAATGTTTTCCATTGACACATTTCTTATTATAAAATACTTCATCGTGATTTCTCTCACATAGGGTTTGAGATATGAATTCACGTACTGTAGGCAGAGGTGGTGAATTTGTCCAAAACATTTTACCAAATTCAAGTAACGTGTCGTAATATAATTGAAATTGCACATGATAACGACAACAACATGTGTCACGTATAGTAATAGGTCTAACATACCATGGTTTTTGTTGCACAAATGTAGTGATCGCCATATTAATTCCACGATGATCCTCCTTGAATTTATTGAACAATTGTACTTGTGTCATTTCCATTATATGTTTTGGACGGATTTCATATACATTTCATGATACTCTTTTTCATATCACATCCCTTGAATTTGGTGAAACTCGAGCATGTTCCAACCAATATTTCTGTACAATATCTTTAACACCTTCTCCCACTCTATCTTTGTAAGGTTGTCTACAAATAATTGCCCAGTAAGCAAGTTCATCATTTTCATCTATTTGCATTCCGAATTTGCTATGTTTGTATAATGTCTTTCTTGCGGTTCCAATTGCTTGTGCTAGTTGTTGTCAAACGTTTTTGTCTAGTACTAGCTGAAACAATTGGTGTCTGAATTGCTCTACGTGCAACACTGGTATCTTTCTTTCTGGATTTTCCAAATTTTTTCATTGCATCACCTATATTTTCTATCACATTATGTTTCAGTTTCGACTCTTTTGTCGCCTTGTGAATACCCAATAATGATGTAGCACCTTCTAACTTCTTGGACACCAGTAAACATCTCAAAATTTGCGCTTGTCCTGCTATTGAATAATCCTTGAGAATATCATCATAAATTTTTGTAGCATGATATCGTGCAACATGTATGGGTAATTTTTCTCCATATTTATCGCAATCAATGTCTTCTAACATTTCATCATCAGTGGTGAAAGTACCTATACATCAAGTTAAATTTAATTTAACATATGTTCAAAAATACAATTCATTATAAAAAATGAATTTCGAAAATACATGATATATACATACCAGGTCCAATTTCTGGATCTTGGTTTTGATCTTCAATATTGACTTCATCAACATTAACATGTAAATCACTATTTACATCTTCAACAATTGTCTCTTCAACTTCCATTTGTTCTTCTTGTACCCTATTTTCAATTTCCATTTCAACAACAGTGTCATGTAAATCTGTTATTATATCTTCAATTCTTTCTTCTGTTTCTGCAACCCTTGCTCTTTTGGCTGTATTTCTGAGTTTTTGTTTTTCCCTATTAGCATTGTCATCATGTTTACGATCACTTTTTTTTTACGGTTTCTTTTATTGCCCATGATTTCTTAATCTCCTTTTGAAAAACCCTTGGAAAAAAATAAGAACACCTTGTAAAGAAATCTTCTCTGTAAAACAACTGGAAAAAAAACTCTTTGAAAAAAAAACGTTATTTGAAAAAACAACTTATATAGATATTTTAGAAAAAAAAACTCTTTTGCAAAAATACTTTGCAAAAAAACTCTTTGGAAAAAACCCATTGCAAAGAACTTACTTTGCAAAAATACCTTGGGAAAAAAACTTTTTGAAAAAACCCCTTGCAAAGAAATAACTCCTTTGCAAAAATACCTTGAAAAAAAAAACTCTGTGGAAAAAAAACCATTGCAAAGAAATAACCTACTTTGCAAAATATCTTGGAAAAAAACTCTATGAAAAAACTTCTTGCACAGAAATTATTTTTTTTCAAAAATAATTTAGAACACAAAATCTTTTGCAAAAGTGCCTTGGGAAAAAACTCTTTGAATGTACCCCTTGAAAATAAATAAGAGGAAAAATACTTTGTAAAAAAAATCCTTTGACAAAAGAAATCTCCTCTGAAAACCCCTTCAAAAATATTTTTACTTATATGAAATGAAGAGTTGAGAAAATAATGAGGCTCTTTTGTTTTACTTATACAAAATGAAGATGTGCGAAAATAATGAGGCTTTTTCGTTTTGCTTATACGAAATGAAGAGGTGCGAAAATAATGAGGCTCTTTCATTTTACTTATACAATTTTTTTTTCGGCCGACGATTTTTTTTTTTGCGCTTAGTTTTTCGGTCGAACAACCTTGCTTTTAACATCTCCGTTACAGAAAAACATTGTTCGACAAAATAATTATTTGGCCGAATAACCTTTGAGACCTGTAACCTGCACAGTTTTCAGGTTTCTCCATTTTCGGAAGGTAAAATGGATGCCTTACACTACAAATCGACTGTTGGACTTGATACTTTTAGTTTCGTCATTAAATATACTTTTTGTAGGTATAGATTTTGTTGTGTATAAGTGAGATCCGATCTTTATTGTTTTGTTTCTTAACATGTGTCAAATTTAGTTTCATCTCTTTCAAAATGCAGTGAAATGAAAAATATATAACTTTAAAAATACACCACCAAAAAAATTGAAACAAATATGGTGCGCTTAATTGGAGTGTCTACTTCAAAAGGGTATTCGTATATTTTTAAGTTTTATAGTCAATTGAGAGAAAAGTGGCACAACCAAAAACATGTTTAAAACCGACAAGGTTTTCCCATTGATTTAATTCAAAAAATATTATAATCAGTATATAGATCCGTTGGTTACAAAGTTATAGTCATCGCAATAGTATATTGTGTGTAGATTGTCGTAACATATTTTTTTTTTCAAAACACAAGTTTAACAACGATTTTACAGGCGCAACCAAAGATGACTATTTTTTAGTCCTTTCATTTCATAAGGACACACTGTCAAACATTTGCCAAAACGACATATCAAATCTCAATAAAAAAAATTGAAAAAATTATGATTAGAAAGCTAACATAATTCTCTAAAAGTTTTGTTTTTACATAAAAGTGAAATTCTAAACAAAAATATCACTTTCATTCACCCAAAGTTGAAAAACATTAAAAAATCAAATTTATTTTCTCATAAGACCCCCCAAAATAGACACCCATCTTCATGGATTCACCCTTTTAGAAATATAATAACAATGGTAAATAAAAACAACATAAAAGGAATGCAAGAAAATAATGTATAACAATAAATATTTAGATGTGAATATATTAAACAAAGAAAAAAATAATAAAGTGTGAAGATATTAAATGGAGAAAAAATAGTAAAGCATGAAGATATTAGATGAAGAAAATATTGACAAATTTATGTGAAAAATGAAAAACAAACTTAACACGTTTACGCTTTCTAATTACACTTGGTGATCTAAGTGGATTTAAGAGCCATAAACTAAGATGCACAATGGTCTATATGATCGAGGGAAGGTCCCTCGTTTGATGGGGTTAGTGAAATGTCAATTGTTAGTCTACCATCTAAGTTGGGATAAGTAAGGGGAACTTCATAAGCCCACACAACCCTTACTCTTGACGTAAGATAACATATATGAGCCTTCAAATTTTAAGTTTGAGCAACATTGTTGTTGTTGTTTTTTCACGTGGTTCACAGCCTGAAGAATAAAGGTCAGAGCTCGCTACATCCACAGTAATAATTCTAGGGTGGCCACCAGAAAGGGCAGGGCCCTATTGGCTCTATTTTTGGGAGCCTAAGCCCAAAGGACCCAGAGAGTTCGATTCATGATAATTGAGCTTCCAACCTCAATATCAAATGGTCTTTGGATTCAGACTCCAACCAACTGAGCTATTGTTAAATACTACTATGTTATGTTTCCATCAATCTAAGAAGAAGACTAAATTAAAGATTATCTTTCATTTTCTTTTCAGAATTATTTAAAAAATGCCAAGGAACACTACAAAGCTATAGATTGAACATAAAAAAATCAATATACAAAATTGTAAACATACATTTCTTCAAACAACAATAATAAAGTAATACAAAACTTATTTTTCTTTTGGATATTTGAAAATGTGAAAGAATATCAATTGTTATAATACATGAAATAAATACAAATTTGTTCATGTAGTGAAATAAGGTGAATTTTTTTTTTAAATTTATTTAGGGTCATTTTCTCATAAACTTGTTCTAATAATTTGCATTAAAAAATAGCTAAATCAAAATAAAATAAAATAAAATAATTTTTTTAATGTACCATGTGAGATGCTTTAATAGAGCAGAAATTAGACAAAATTGGGTTGAATTGCTTAGCACAGTGCAAAACAACCAGATTTTGATACGAAATTGAATATACTTAGACATGCAAAAGGCCCTTAATGTGTGGAGGAAGAATACTTCAGAAGGATGATTTGTATGTATCCCACCAAGCATTCAATTACTAAATGTATGAAGTGAACACATACATATATTTGTTTATTTAAAAAAAAAGAAGAGACGAGTTAACATGTTCTACATGAACTTGTTATTTCATTCACCAAAAAAAATGTGTCGTTGCATTTGTTTTACACTGCAACATCAAGAAGAAGAGACTTAAGTCATCCACATCTTACCCTTCAACATCAATGAGAATAAATTTAGGGCATTCACATTTCCATCCCTTAAAATGTTAAGCACATAGATGAATCAATGAATTTATGATAAATTGTCATTAGGGAGAAACTTGGGAAATAACTATATTTTTGTGTTTTTATTTTATTTTATTTCCATATATAATGACATGCTTAAGCTATTAGTGATGTTAAACAAAATACATTTTCTTCCATGACAAAATTGTAAATGTTCTTTGACTTCCCATATTTAAAGGTAGTAAAGAATTGATTACACGGGTTTAGTCTTATCTATAATCCATTAAGTTTTAAATTATGTATTCATAAATAGATAATAGAGAAACCACATAATACTGTTCTCTGCATGGCCCAAATGAAACCAAGAAAGGCATGGGTATCAGATGAATTACACAATTTACACTATAGATAAAATACAAGAACTATGATTCTAATACCGAAACATCTAGACATTCGCATTAACAATTCCTTGTACAATGCCTTTTGAATTGACAGAACCTATGCTTAGGGATATATGTAAGCATAGTCTCAAAAGTCTTGAAATATTAGTACTCCCTTAAAGTCCATGTTGTATTGCTTCAAAATGTAGTATTTCAATTTTTCTGTTCTTGATAAATTAACCAATTTCATGAGTTAATTCACGTAATTCCATAAACCAACTAAAAGGACCCCTCACATGGAAAAGAGGTACATAATATAATGTTGCACGTTCAACAAGTTTGAGTTATTATCATACCAGAAGGAAATTGTTCAAATTTTTTGAGGCAAAGGTTATATGAGTTTTTTGTTAATCCTTAGTAGATCTAATATGAGAACTTGACAAGAATGCCAAAATTCTCAAGATTAGAATGGCTATGTCAGAGGTGTATCTACATATAGTTTTATTTATGTAGATTCCAATGAATTAATATCTTCAATAATTTATGTACAACGATAGATAATCTGGGGCTATTCTTATGGTTAGTTGTACAAGGAGACAAATGAAGATTGTGAATATAATATTCAAAAATCTTCTTTCTTGAAAGTACTATGGATGTGTCTCAAATGCGACAAGCCAATTAGAGAAAGGTATGTACTTATTAAGGTAGGTATGTGGATGGGAGTCTCCTTGTACAATTCCCTTTGCATTGGCACAACCTATGCCCTTTCTGCCATGTTGTTGATGGCCATTGGATAAAAATGCCAAACCATAAAACTGAGGGCCTACATGCTGGAAAAAACTTAAGTAAAATCCTGAATAAAGGTGGAGATATGGTTTACAAGATCCCCTTAAAGACAATCAATTGTGAAAATGACTATCCATACAATGAGGTAACATGTTAGGCCATATGGAAACTTCATTAAGGAATTGTAACTCCATCCAACAACTTGACATGCTTTGAATGGTTGATGAAGAAATATAATCTCATTATAGGCTCTAAAAGCAAAGTTTATACATCATAGAGGAAGTTATTGGTATGTTTCAAAAATCAAGACTAAAATACTTGGTGGGGGTCATCCTAAAAAAACTAAGGAGAAATTTGGCAAAAAGCCGAAAAAATCGACATATCAAAGAGTTTTGCAACACAAAAATAAGAAAACATTGTAATTTAATACAAGACCAACATGATTTAAATGTTGGATAAAAACAATTATCCTCATCGAATTAAGGAATATAATGACATAGATCACATATCAACAAATAATTTATGTTTCCCAGATTTCCTCTTAGATCAAGAATGTATATATGATGCCAAGAAAGCTCTACCAATGTTGTAAATACAAAACCTATCTCAAGGGGAACTAGAGCGAGCCTGAAATTAATATTTCCAACCAATTTTCCTGCAGATAGTTTGGGTAAATAACAGAACCGACGAAGCCTAGAAGACTTGAAGGGTAGATTGTATGATCAAACTTGAGAAGGCTTATGCATATTTAGGCAGACCAACCGACCCGTGCCTTGTTGCATGCCAACCTCGCCTGTTATTGAATCAGTGGATGCATATTTTTGGGAAGGGTTGTGTGATATCCTCACTTGGTCCAATTTATGTAAAGACTCCCAAAAACCTATCAGTAAAAAGATCGACCTTCACTTCTCGCCATTAAGCCATCACTTTGTCCCATAAACAAATAAATGTTAAATATCGGTAAACAGATGAAGAAGATGGATGCTTAGTCAACAAAAACAACAAAAAGTGGTTTTTCCTTCTTAAGGTATTCACATCATTGATGGATTCATTCAGGGCACACTTATTAACATATTATAAAGAAGATATACATGAAAATACAAGAAGTGTAGTTGAAGAAAGGGTCTATAAAGCTCAAATTATGGTTGGGAAAGGTATTTGAACCTACCTTGGTTGTTTTTAATGCAAGTGGATTATTAAAGACATGGGGCAACTCCTCATAGGCCTATGATAGACAATAGAGCCTTGAGAGGCACCACCCCTTTAAAAATGCCTTCAGTGTAATTAACATGTGGCTTTATTACATAAAATATGCACATATTAACTTTAGTATTGAATTTTATATAATACATAATTATAGTTAATAATAACATATTAACTTTAGTGGATACACGTTATATCCAATATAAGGGAGGGAATTAATAATGATATAACATAGACACAAAACCTATTTAATGTAGTTTGATTTAACACAATTAAATTTACATTATGTTATTGATGTATATGCATGCATATGTTGCTTGAATAAGATGCAAAGGAAATTAATGTAGAGGTAAATTGAATAGGGTGACATGTAAATTCTTATAGAAATTGTCATGTTTAACAATCATATCGTGGATTAAATTGTTTAACATTCGACATACCAAGATAGATGTAATTGACATATATACAACACCGAGATGGATGTAGATACAAGTATAAGATTGCTTGTTCTAAGTGTAAACTAACTTTTTTAGTGTCCAACTTGCTTACCAACTTCAACTATGACACCTTTTTTATACAATTTTGAGATTGCTTATTTTAAGTTGAAACTGTAGCTTGTCTTGAGAGCTATGGGACAAAGCATAAGGTGATTGATGGGGAGTGGACTTTGCAAGGCTATCAATCTTGATCAAATGGATTTGGAGCTTACACGATGCATATATTGTAAATTTTGCAAGTCAAGGCCTATATAGTAAATTTATTAAACTGATATAATACATATGTTAATGTACATAGAGCCATCTATAAACTTAATCTATGAAGTTAACCAAGAAACAACCATGGTTAAGACAAAACCCAGAACATGACAAAACAATGCAAAACTACTTGCACCAAATCCTCTTTGTTTCGTAAACCTATAATTCCTTCACTTTTTGTTACAAAAACATGATACATAGTCCAAATTCATGGTTGTTTGATGGTTCAGTTGAGGTTTCCAATACTTTCATTATGAATAAATCCGTATATATATATAATGAGTGAATGCATATATACGATAACTAATATTAGAGCTATATAATTCAATGTCCTATACAATGTAATGTATTTAGTTTACTATTTACTTGATGTATCGAAGGCTCCCTTAAGATTGATCCCAGATTTAGAGATGTTGTATATTCTCATGCTGACAAATTTTTTGGGTACTGGAAAGTTTGTGGTTCATGGTGTGACAGTGAACCCATTGGAACATAGATCATTAAGTGAAATGATTTGCATGCTACCAAGGATATGAATCAAAATACTTAGAAAGATATGCATATGTTAGGATGCCACGAGCTACAACAATGCATAAGAAGTGGTTATGTTAGTTTGTTGTTCAATATATGATATTTTCTAGTCGTGGTTGTTGGTTGATTATGAGCAGAAGTACATATAGTTGACTTACTTCATTAGGAGTAGAGGAACCCTTATGCATCAATACATGGATAGGAAGATATACTCTAGAAGCACAAGTATACCATATGCATATGCATGAATCCCTCTTTGAAAGTAGACATATAGGAATTTTCAACTGATTGATCCTCTACAAGCTAGATCCCGCTTGTCCAGTGGCAAGGTAATGCAAGAAGTTTGTAGCAAGTGCATACATATAAAAAACATTTGTTTGGTTCATAAATCTATACACATATGAAATTCAATGATTGAAAACATTGGTGCTATCAAGAAAGAGACAATCCTAATAGATTAGGAGCTACACTACCAATGCCAATAAGAGATCAATTGCTCTATCCTATCAAATATTTAAATAAACAAATGAAAATAATTTAAAATATAAAATTTTATTTAAAATTTAATTAAAATACAAATATGAAAATATGCTAACAAAAAGCTAATAATTGGTGAAGATTAAACCAAAACACCAAAGTATGCCTAAAAGTTTGTTTTGAAAGAATTCTCAATAACTATTTATAGATATTTTAAGACAAATGAACCAAGTTTGCACAAGTGTAGGTGGATCAATGAAGATACGCAAGGAAATAACATATTTTCATTTTTTTAAACAATTAGGATAAAATGTATATGGTTTTGTAGAAAGATTCACTAAAAGTGATGAAATGATACATTTAAAATTCACATTTTAAATATAATTAAATTTTGATCTTGTGAGATTTATAAGTATAAAGAAAAAATAAGTAAGCAACTCTATTCATAAATTAGATTTATTTATTTATATTAAAAATAATAATAATAAGAAATGTGTAATACTTATTTTTGGAAAAATAATGCTTTACATTTTACAAATTTATAATACTTATTTATGAACAAGTTTATCCAATTCACTAAAAGAAAAACCACATTTAAAATATCATAAAAGTTTAAATTACCTTAAATATTCATAAATTTGCAACTTTGTTCACCTAAATCCGTTTGTTCACAATAAAACACACACACACACACACACATATATTACTATAATTTGGTTTTAATTAGCATATTCAAGAATTATTTTTTTCTTTAAAGACAACAATATTATCAATTGAAAAAATTACAATTTTGACAAAAAAATGCTACCATGGCAAATTAAAAATGGTAAAAAAAGTAAAATGTTTAACTCTATTTCATTATAAATTATTTGGTTTCAGTATTATGCTATACTTAACTATAAAACTCTTTAAAGATACTTCCAATCAATACAAATAAATAAAGAGTACAACATACTTATTCTTTGAAGTTGGTGCTTTATATCTTACAAGTAATAAACATTTATTCTTGAGTTAAGCCTTTTGTTTTTCCACATAAAAAACTAGTAACTTTATATTCTAAGGTGAATCAGGGTTACAAATATCAAAACAACCTTTTAACAGCAAGGTACAACAGGAAAGCATACTAGTCCCAATAATTTTTTTTGATATAGTCAGAGATAAATACTAGCCTCCATACTGAGATAAAAACATCGGAACCAACTATATGATAGCAACCAAAAGTAAAGAGATATGATATAACTGGACAGTATGTTTGTTGTGATACGAGTCGTGAAATTCTTCCATAGTCATATATCCTTCTGGCAAGATCAAGGCATCCTTAGATAAATAGTCAACTAGTGTATTTAACTCTCTGTAGATGTGTCGAAAAGTGTAGTTGGTAAAATTTTGTAGAAGTGCCTTGGTGTTTGCGCACCACTGATCTAATAGAGAGACTTGGATATCACAAGAACCATTTATCCAATTGATAGTCACTCAATAATCCCCGGAAATTTGTAATTGCTGAATGTTTTATTTATTTATTTATGGTAACCGCTAATATACCCCATAAAGCTATAACTTGATCCCTTTAATTTGTTCCAGACCCACAACCTAATTTTTATGGAAAATAATGACAATAAAAAAGATCAAATACCATACCACGACCACACATGCCATTTTTTGAGGCATCGTAAAAAAAACCCAACAATTCGATTTGTCAATCAATGGTTCATATTCCTCTCGAATATAATGCAGTTTACAGTGGCCCAGGACCTCCATGTAGCTACTCAATACCCTTGAAATGACTTACACAACAACCTTAGGAATATTTTCAACTATCAATGCATCACATTCTTTCCATATGTACCATAAAATGAAAAAAGGAAGGATTTTTCGAGGTCGGGAATTTAATCGTCCATTGTAGAATATTTTCTTGTAACATAGGCATGTTCCATAGAAAATCATACTTTTGTTGTACCATTAGTGCATTCCAGACACTTTGATAAAAGGCGCATTCAACAAACATGTGTTGTATGCTTTCCTCAATCCCCTTACAAAGAAAACAAAGCCCTGGACCCTGAAAGCCTCTTCTACATAGATTGTCCCATGTAAGAGTCTGATTTTATAAGCGTAACCATGAAACCATATAATATTCAATGGTAAATTCCAATACCAAATCTTATATCACCATGGGGGATCAAGAATAATAACATAAGAGAGGATAACATCATATGTAGATTTGGTGTCGATCATACCTTTTCTTGTATCCTTTGACCATGAAACTACATCCTCAATATCTATTAAAGAAATGCCTAAATGTATGATTCCATCAACAAACCCCAACCATTCCAAAGCCAATGTGCCCCGTAAACCAATATTTTTAGCAGAAAGCCATCTAGTCGGGTAGGTGGAATCATATACTTGAATATGAGATAACCTAGAAATGCCCCTCGAGGCTAAAAGACTTAGCAGGTCCGTAAACAATGCATGGACTCCCCACCCACAAATGGATCCAAACCCAAAACAATCTTATCCCCTTAACCAATCTTCCAAGAGAGCCACTTACCAAACTAAGGAAAAACCTTCGAGAAGCCCTGCCAAATGTTTGAAGCCTGGTGAGTGTGTTTGTTGACCTTCCACACCCATTCTTCAACAATGAGACCCCCCAAATATTTGTCTTGGAGAATACATCCCCATATCCCAGAGTCAAACAATCCCCGCCATAGGATTTTCAATCTTAGAGCTTGCCTAAATCAGGACAAGTTTTTTAATCCCCATCCATCTTTAACCTTAACCTTCCCTCTATTTATGGTAGTATTTTATGTTTAATAAATGGACATAGACCTTTATTTCTGACTACTAATTTTTGGAGTATTCTAAGGCTTCAACTATTCCGCTCGGTGTTATACTACTCCTTTAACGGTGCTAACGTCCTCTGACGATGTCTCCGACGATCCCCATTCAAGGGTCCCACAAGATGCTGAAATTCACTGCATATCAATCCGTGTCTTCCTGCGACAAATTTTTTTTAATTGGCATCAATTCTTCAAGATAAAAAGTAAACTGAATTATAGTATGTCTCGTCCAATGGATTAAGTTGTATTTACTAGTATGTATGTTTAGATCAGTGGACTGAAAAATGTATGAATCGCTCACAAGCAGCATGGTTTTCGTACATAGCAGGAACAAAAATAGAGGATAATGTCCATTAGAACTATGGAGATATTTGTACGCAACATAGAGACTAAAATTGGTTGTAATTTGGAGGACTTGAGAATTGTGAAGGATACTATTTGTTCTCACCATAATATTCAATTTGAGAATTGTGAAGGATACTATTGTTCAAAGAAAATAATTAAAGACCTAGGCAGATTGCATGCTTGTACATGACTCGATAATTAAAACTCACGATAATTAAAGAACTATAAATACATTTAAATTATTGTAAGGAACATGAAATATGACAAATTTGTGATGATTTTCTTGGTTTAGCTTTGATTTACAAGCTTTGTAGATCTAATTTTGTGTATTTATTATTATTTCCTTTCAAATCATCAAAGATCACGAAGCTCGGCTCTCAACCAGACAAGTACCTTAAATAGCAAT
The DNA here is from genome assembly GCA_001517045.1 of Pseudotsuga menziesii. Classification (NCBI taxonomy): domain Eukaryota; kingdom Viridiplantae; phylum Streptophyta; class Pinopsida; order Pinales; family Pinaceae; genus Pseudotsuga; species Pseudotsuga menziesii. The sequence goes on along the minus strand of LPNX011056180.1, from coordinate 1,920,583 downwards.
GCGTTATTAGGAATCTAACTCTTACAAAATAATTACTGATAGAACCATTTCTTCAACAGATAGAAAGAGAAAAATGTAATTACTCGCAGATCTGTACTTGACTCTCAGCTGACTTTGTCAGAGGTTGTACAAGTCAAGATCTTGTCTGTCAGTATGACAAGAAGGAAAAGTCCATGAGTAGGCAACATAATTCAGTCGAATTTATTTCAGAAGCTAAGTTGTTAGGTAGATAGTTATTACAGTCTTTAATTGTGAGTCAGTCGGCCCATGCTAAAGCAATTTTCAGATTGCCTATAAATAGAAGAAGCAAATTGTAAATAAAAAAACAGACACAAGAGAGACAATATACACTGAAGGAACTCCGGGTGAGAAAAGAGAAGCCGAAGCTCAAGCTTCTGTGCATGTAATTTAGTCGAAGAGCTGAAGCTCTATAGACTCACGAGTCTGGAACGACAAGTTTGGACCGACCAGTTTGTAACCGACAAGTTTGTATTACTTTGTATTTCCGCATAGTTAATAGATGAAATAGTTCGTGGTTGAATGCATGATTATTTGGCCACACATATTTCCATATTTACTTCTGTAAATGTCTTTTACAATTACTGATAAGTAAAAGAACAAGAACCCATAAAAATCTCACCGTGTGAAAGTTCTAGGTTTTACGGTACATTGGTCGACTCAAGTCTTCCTACATATTTGGGCATATGTTTTTCATAAGTTATTTGGATTTGTAAATGTGTCTATTTTACTTCATCTTACTCACAGGTGAAAAACATTTGTAATTTCTTAAGTCTTTAGACTAAGAAACGTATTCTGCAGATTTCGACCATAGTGAGCCGACTAGAGTGGTCAAGCTGACTTGGTCAAAGCAACCGACTTGGTCGAAGCAACCGACTTGGTCGAAGCAGCCGACTTGGTACAAGAAGCCGACTTGGTCTAAGTAAAAAGTGGTCGAGGTAAAAATCGATCGGACAAGTAAGTCAAAGTAATTTTGGTCGAGTGAAGGACTGACTAAAATTTGTGAACTTGTCTAGTCGGACATAGACAAGTTTCACCCGACTAGAAAAAAGGTAAAGTGGTCGGCGTGAAAAGTAATTTTTTTTTTATATATCGACTGAGCCCTAAACCCAAGTTGAGTCGGCTTGGTTTTGGCTATCTGGTATCAGAGCTAGGTTATATCAGAGCTTGGTTATATAAATCTTGTCTTAAAAAGTGGAAATTAATTTTCTAAGGAAAGTTAATTAAAAATTAAAAATGGCTTCCACTTCTTGTTCATTGCAACCTCTAAGTTTTACACGAAAGAGTTATGAATATTGGTCTTTAACAATGAAGGCTTTATTCAGAGGTCAAGATGTCTAGGAGATAGTCCAGCATGGTTATGCAGAACTAGCAGACATGGCAACATATAACAATCTCACACAGGCTGAGAAAGATGTCTCGAGAGAATAGAGGAAGAAAGATGGAAAAGCTCTGTTTTTCATACATCAAGCTATGCATGAGAGCATACTCCCAAGAATAGCAGCAAAGACTAATGCCAAGGAAGCATGGGATACATTGGAGACTGCCTATCAAGGTTTGAATAAGGTAAAGACATCCAAGCTGCAGATTCTGAGAAAAGATTTTGAATCTTTGTCC
>LPNX011056180.1:1884087-1918892 GCA_001517045.1 Pseudotsuga menziesii | reverse complement strand
TTGTTGGGTTGATAAACCAACTGAAATCTCATGGAGAACCCGTATCAGACCAAAGGGTTGTTGAAAAAATTCTTAGAAGTCTTCCCCCAAGATTTGAAAACTTGGTTGTGACCTTAGAGGAACACACAAACATGTCGACATTTACCATTGATGAGCTGCAAGCTTCACTCATCAATCATGAACACAGAATCAACAGATCACAGACATCATTGGAAGGTGCATTTGCAGCACAGTCATCCATAAGCCATGGTAGAGGCAGGGGGAGAAACAAATTCAGAGGCAGAGGAAGAAGTTCTTCAAGAGGAGGACGAGGCAGAAGTCCTACAAATGTCGGGGGCAGAGGAGATAACCAGAACCCAAGTCAGCCAAGTGGCTAGAGGTTTGATAAATAAAAAATTCAATGTCATTACTGTAAGAAGTTTGGTCATTATGCATATGAATGCAGGAAGAAGCAATATGACCAAGGAAGGAAAAGCCCAAGTTAATCGACCAACACCAGCACTTTGACAAGTGCAATGTTAATGGCATCGACATCTCCACTTGAATGCAATGCTATTCAAGAAAGTCCACATGACATATGGTACTTAGACTCAGGATGAAACAACCACATGACTGGTAATTTAAATATGTTTTCCAGTCTAGACACTTCAGTTAAAATTGATGTCACACTTGGAAACAATGTCCAAGTTACTGTCTTAGGAGAAGGCACTGTTGATATTCTAACCAAACAAGGGGAGAGTAAGTATATCCCTGATATCTATCATGTTGAAGGTCTGAAACATAATCTGTTAAGCATTGGACAGTTGTTACAAAAAGGCTACAGAGTCTACATGGAAGATGAACACTATGTGATCAAAGACAAGCGTCCAAGCGACCGGCTGATAGCAAAAGTGCCAATGACAAGCAACCGCTTGTTTCCATTGAGGATAGTTCCCGACATAAAAGGGAAGACAAAGACATGAGCTGTATTCAAGGCAGAAAGTGAAGAAATAGTCGAGCTCCTCGACAAGAGAGAAAATTGCAGCGCTAATTTGCAAGCTGCATTTCAGACAGAAGTTTAGGATGAATCATGGTTGTGGCATTTCAAATTTGGACATCTGAATTTTGGTGGGCTAAAGCTACTGCACACAAAGAATATGGTGAAGGGATTACCATTGATCGACAGACCAGAGAGGGTTTGTGAAGGCTGCATTTTTGGCAAGCAGCAGAGAGAGACATTTCCAGTCGAAAAGTCATATAGAGCACATTGAAATTGTGCACTCTGACATTTGTGGTCCAATGCAGACATCATCCATTGGTGGCTGCAAGTATTTTCTAACCTTTATTGATGACTACTCAAGAAAGACATGGGTATATTTCTTGAAACATAAATCTGATGCATTTGGTTATTTTCAGCAGTTCAAGCCACTCGTGGAGAACCAGAGTGGTCACCGCATCAAGATTTTAAGGAACGACAGAGGAGGTGAATATGTTTCAAATGAATTTCTGAATTTTTGCAAGACCCATGGCATACAGAAACAATTCAATGCACGGTATACACCTCAGCAGAATGGTATAGCTGAAAGGAAGAACATAACCATCATGGAGATGGCACGCAGCATGTTGGAAGCCAAGCATTTGCCAAATGAGTATTGGGGTGAAGCAGTCGCAACTGCCGTATACATTATGAACCGATGTCTGACAAAGAGTGTGAAGAACAAAGTTCCCCAAGAAGCATGGACAGGTATGAATCCTAGTGTTTCCCATTTAAAAGTTTTTGGTTGTGTTGCATATTCTCATATTCCAGAATTTTGAAAAGGTTTCAAGGACTGCAAGAGATAGATCTGAACAATTTCCATGGAAATTTAGTACAGACGATTTTTGACATAGCGCATTCGGGACTGCAGCTTAAGGTTCTCTGTCTGCAAGGCCAGAAGAGTTTGCTTTTGGAAGTTATTGCCGAGTTTGGTAAAAATTGTAGGAATCTGATGGGAGCTGTTGCAGCAAAGGAGAATTCCAAGAAAAAATATGGGTTTGAAGTTGTTGGATTCGAGGTTGTTCCATGCACTATTAAACGAGATCCGGCTGTGATGTCGAAGTTTAATATCCATGATAAAATCCCTCCTGTTGAATTCGGTCAGGAAATGCAACAGGTGATTAAGGAGCACGAACATATCTCTTTCACTTATGAGGTTTTGTTTGAGAAATCTGAGATCAGATGGCCTTCACGTTGGGATGCATATTTGAAGATGGAGGGTGCACGAGTGCACTGGTTTTCGATCTTGAATTCCCTCATGGTGATCTCATTTTTGGCTCGAATCGGGTTTGTTATCTTTTTGAGAACTGTGAGAAGAGATCTGACCAAGTATGAAGAACTGGACAAGGAAGCACAAGCACAGATGGTGGAGGAGCTCTCTAGATGGAAGCTTGTAGTTGGTGATGTGTTTAGAGCTCACAATCACTCAAAGATTCTTTGTGTGATGGTGGGTGATGGTGTGCAAATTACAGGAATGGCAGTTGTCACAATACTTTTTGCAGCTCTCGGATTCATGTCTCCTACTTCAAGAGGAATGCTTCTAACAGGAATGATCTTGTTGTATCTTTTCCTTGGAATTGCAGCTGGTTATGTTGCTGTTAGAATGTGGAGGACAATGCAGGGGGATTCATCTGGTTGGAGATCTATAGCATTCGATAAAGGACTTCAATTTGTTGCATCCATCAGCTCTGGCGATGGAGAAGGCGATCATGATGAAGATGCTCAAAATCTTCATGTGAACCACGATAGTAGCGGGGACCTCGTCATCGATTTGATTCAGCCTGAGGTTTACAGTAATGTTCATAGAGAACTCCTCGAGGAGGGCCTGATTCGTCTTGGAATAGAGAAACTCAGTATTGACGAAATTCAAAAGATGGATTGGGAAATTTTGGAAGGGAAGATCAAGAAATGGAATCAAGCTATAAGGATTGCAGTTCAAGTTCTTCTTACCAGCGAGAAGCGCCTCTGTGTTCAGATCTTTGAGCAATTAGTTTCTATTCAGGACACCTGCTTTGTTGAGACTGCAAAAGGTGCAATTATGCAGCTTCTGAATTTTGTCAAGGAAATTGCAATAAGTCGTTGGTCTCCCAAAAGGCTCTTTAGGATTCTCAACATGTATGAGAGCCTCTTGGATCTTCTTCCAGCCATTAATTCAATCTTTTCGGATGAGGCCTGCGCCAACATCAGAGCAGACGCCGAAGGAATTTTGACACGATTAGGGGAGGCTGCAAAAGGGACATTTATTGAATTTGAAAATGCTATTCAAAGGGAAACTTCCAAGTCTGCAATTCCTGGAGGTGCCATTCATCCTTTGAATTGGTATGTCATGAATTATATAAAGTTCCTTTTTGATTACATAGATACTTTGAAGCAACTTGAACTCATCAAAGTTCAGAATAAGGAGGACAACAAAGATGCTGAATTTTCCAGATTACAAAAGCGTTCCCAGGTTTTAAGTGATTTAGCTATATTAGTAGAGGCTTCCAAAAGTCTTTAGAAGTTGAATTGTAGTTTGCTTTTGAAGTAATTGACAGATGTCTTTTCTATATTACACTTGTACTTGAATACTGTTTAAAAGGGATTGACTTCCCTATTTTTAAGAGAGCTTGATCCATAGAAATAGGATCTTATAGCTATCTTAGAAAAGCACATATTTTGTATATAAAGATAGTCACTAGATGAGAAGGGAGGGTTGGCATTTTTGGAGTTATGAAGATCCAGTTTTGATCACTCTCTGTATGACATAAAATACTCTACATCTTCAATTCAGGTTCTACCTTGATATGAGTATGATTATGAATTGTTGTGTGTATTATGAATTGTGTTTCTTGTAATTTATCATGTATATGGTCCATTGAATTCCATTGCAGTGATTCTTATGTTGAAATACAATTATCTTTTATATTTTAAAAAATAGAGGCAGTTTCATTTCATAATTTCATGATCGTAGTTACTTGGATATTGGATTTTGTATCTTGTTTTATGTTATACAGTTCTTGTATGATTTTGTGATTTTCTTAAAGCTTTGATGACATACCAGCCCAGTTCTTGTATGATTTTGTGATTTTCTTATAGCTTTGATGACATACCTGCCCAGTTTTAATTTTGACTTCATTGATTTATATGTTTGAAAAAGATTTCCTTAAGCTTGAACCCCTATAGTCTAGGTTCAACTTTAGGGATAACAGACGTCACAAGTGAACAAGGTTCCCATCATGTCTGCTCATCAACAATCTTAGAACTAAACTAGTGTAAGCAGCACAACCATTCTCTATTGACATTTGGGTCTTAGATTTGCATACCCTTTTATAACATTGCAACTACATAAACTAACAAATATGACAAAAAACTATATAGAATGTTAGAAACCTGCAAATCCTTGGTGAAAGGCACCGATTGACATTGTTTCTAGCAACCACCCTCAGAAGACCATACCATGTACTGTTAATTCTCATGGTGTAATATTCATGCACAGACTGGGCAAAAACATCAAGATAGTTCCTACAACAGTTAAACAGACATCTCATTTGATCTGGCATTGAGCTCTTCAAATAATGTATTTATTTAGGTTTCCTTGAGGGTTTAAGGGTCCATTTACAAACAACACGAGCAAATCACAACAATTGTTTTGGCTCAATGCTTGTAACTTGAAGTGGGTAGATCTATCCTCACAGCAATAGGCACAACACTTTGTTGGTCTCTTCCTATCTTTTCATGCTCAACAATCTCATTGCACTACACCATGCTATTGTCATCTATGAAGCAACTCTCTTTTCTCATTCCTTTGCTTTTGCAACAACCTTACTAGTCAGAATTCCTCTCAATGCTCTCTGCAACGTAACTGTCAACAATGAAATATGCTTTTGTATGAAAAATTATAGATAAGATAAGAAAGGATAAGTTTATTGATGTCCAGTGTATGGGACATAGAAAATACCAATAGAGCCTGTAAGAAAATCAAACATTCCCTAAAAATTACCTCTTTTAGTTCTTTCTACCACCATTTTTTAGGCCCCTTTTCTCATATAACTATGGGCCAAAAGCTTTGGGAGTGAACTTCATGTATACCTTAATTTGATAAAATTAAATTGACACATACATTGTCCCTTAATTCAAGTTGCCATCAATAAACATTCGACCATCAATAATAGCCAAAATAATCTCTACTGTAATGGGATCCATTGCCACCTATGACTTCTAGGGCTCATAAAGGTGTAATTTATTGAAGTCTGATGTGGCCCACAACGTGCATAGGGGCGAAAGTGCACATCTGAACCTATTTTGTCTTGTTGTGCCAAAGCTTCCTCCTCCATAGCCAGAATGGTCATTCATCATCTGATCAACATGTTATTTCACCACACAACCATTCTAGTCGATCCTCCTCTAAGAACTAACCTCTAGTCTCGTTGCCACCTTGTCGTTTGTCACTCATCCACCTGCTACATTGCTAACATACACTAGAGGCATAAAGAGTGGCAGGTTTCGTCACTTTTAGTGTCGCATACCCCAATTTTGTAAAATAATGTTATTTGTTTCCTAAGACATTATGTTAAATTTAATGCTAAGTAGGAACTGATGACTCAGCAGATTCAAAAGATGTGGAATGTAATTCTGAATATTTTATTTTTAATAAATAAAAAGTGGAGACAACAGCTTGGGAGAGATGTTAATAAGAGTGTTACTGGTCAAACTAGTGGAAGGAACTAGGTGGAGAGAAAAAGACAAGTGGCAGCATCCTCAAACACTTCCTATGTTACAGGTGGCAACTTCCCTGCATTTGGGGTCATGATCCCCCAAGAAAGTGGATCAGAGCAGGTGGCTCAATTAATGACAACTAACCCAAAAAGACCTAGGCAATATTTTAAAAGTACCCAATGTAGATAGCTAAGGCTGCTCAGATATTTTTCCAGGAGAAGAATTATTCAGGAGGAATGCACTTCAAGGAATTTATTAGGAAAAAGGGAAAACTGCAAGGAAGGTGTTTGAGAGATAAACTGCAGTAACTTGGTCTGATACAGCTTGCTAGCTAAGAGATTTGACTGACAAGTTCAGGATTGGTATTGAGTCTCAGGACTAGTACTTGATTATTTGCTGCACCTAGTTCCAGCCAGGGAGACCAGAGCAAGCTCAGGGGTCCTGAGGAGTTGCTGTTTGAGTGCTCTCCAGGAGTTGGTAGGGAGGAATGGCCTCCCATTGCTGTTGTCGACCAAGCTTTAAGAACAGGTTCTGCTATTATTTAATTTCTGTATTATTATCTGTGTGTGATTGAATGATGCATTGCAGTTATGATGTAAAAAATTAGAGGATTGGATGTCTTAGATTGTTTAGTAATGAAATTATTCTTGATGAGAAACAAATCCTACCTGTGTTTTTCCCCATCTGGAGTAATCCAGATCGTACTCTAGCACAGGTGGTGTAAATAAATGAAGATGGTATGATGTAAATTTAAAAGAAGATGTTAGCTTGATTAAGAGAATGTTTACTTTTATTTGTTATCAGAAGAAATAGTATTCTGTGCATGGAGAAGGATTAGGGTTAGACCTAGACTATGAATGACAGATTTTAGAAACAAAGGAAGAAGCTATATCTTTTTACTGACAGTAGTATATTTTTGGTAGATTCAACAATTCCTTTTACAGTATTCACTTTCGAAACCTTTTTATCTACTTGAAACAAAGGAAGAGAATATATAAAAGTTTAAATATGTAGTGTCAGGTTATTTTAGAATGCCATTCAGCTCTACAGGTTATTTTTTTTTCTGTATAGAATAAATAATTACTGTATTCTTCTTTTATAACATTCAAACTGTGAGTGAGGATAGACCATTTTTAGATTTATTTCTAAAGCTAAAACTAATAGGTGTAAGATTTTTAATTACACTGTAATATAAATAACTTCTTCATTTTATCTAACTGAACTTAAATATAGCTACCAACCTATCTTTTAGAAACTTAAACAAATACTAACATATAGTTTACAGGTCAGAACATATATAGTATTATTCTTTCTTTTATATTATAAATACTAGTATTATAACCTAAATAGAATAATACAAAATACTGAAGGGACCTCATATAAAATATTTAGTATAGATGGTATAAGATTAAAACGACAAAACACTTTCTTATTTTATATCTATAAATAAACTAAATACATAGATAATGTGTATAATTATAAAATAGTTTTTGTTGTAGGTAAAACAACACTCATATCTCAATATAATAAATATTACTTAAATATAAATTACTTACCTTAAAAGATGTAACTATCAGTTACACAAATACACTGCAAGAACATTAAATTACTTATAATCGAAAGGTTAACACGTATAAAACAATATTTAATTTTTTTTTTATTAGAATAGAGTAATTAAATACTATAAAAACAATGTACAGATACCCTAGCAGGTAATATTTAAATAATATTACGATGTAAGAATCAAATGCAATAACGCGCAGAAAATAAACCAACAGAGTAATAACATGCTCAATTCACCGAGCTCAACCAACCATTACACATTATAAATAATAATCAAACAATTTACAATAGTGCATCATAAATTAAAGATAATCCAAAAAAAACTGTAAATAAGTTTATATTGCCAAGTTAGGGTAAAAACCCTACTATTTCAAAATATACAACAGAGATATAAAAAAAAGAGTCTGAAGCTCTTCCAATGCCCTTGGCTTCCAACAAAACTAACATCGTATGGATTTAACAACCCTTCCTTTCATTCATACATATTTACACATTAACTGAACAAAACCAAAATTATAGTCACGGCCTAAGCCAGAAACCCTGCAATAAGCAAGGGTTTTATCTTCAACTAAAAATAGTAAACTGAGTAACCCAGGTAAACCAAAACCATGAGGGTTTTGCAGGCCACGGTGACCAACCCGTAAATGTTCCATAAGGGAACGAACAAGGAAGTACTGCCATGGAGAGTCCAAGCCTTACCCGTGAGCAAGCCCTCGCCACAGCCCGCACCAACCACGCAGAGGGACATGCCGACACCTGTGAACAACAAGGATAATATTATTAATACTTTGTTCAAAGAAATAAACAACTGTGTATTGAAAACAAAGCTGCAATGATAACGAATTTGAAATATAAATTCTTACCTAGAATTTCACTTAAGCACGACCACCCACGAGCAGTAAAGCAACCACCAGCGCGAGGAGGATTAAACCCTTCATCGGCTGCAAAGAAGAAGGAGTTTACTAACACAGTAAACAACCTTTAATAACTGAGTACAAGAGCAGCAAGCCAAGCAGACCAACGCTTGGGCCGCAACCGCTCACAAAACAAAACAGTAAATGCTGCAAACCCTAAACTCCAGCTACTCTGGATAAGAAAGACTTCGACTGTCACTACCGAGCTAAAGAGAGGAAGGACAATACAGACTGATGGACTATAAACGGAGCAAGTGGTAGAAATTAAAACCCTGGAGGAAAGCAACCAATCCAGTCTAAGCAGCGGAGATATCCCATTAAGGATTTCCTCTCTCAGTTTTCAAAGCAGGATTTTGAAGGGAGAAAGACCAAAAACAAGTAAAGCGAATGTCACTTAAGCTAGTTACAGAATTTGGCATGGAGGTCGCAGTGTAGTAGCAGAGTAGCCGGAGGCGAGAACGACAGAAGGAATGACAAGCTAGGGTTCAATGCTAATCTTTTAACTATGCAACACATGGCCAAGATGATGCCACGTTAGCCAAACAAATAATTTGCATGCTGTGGGTATAAGTCTATAGTCCCAGCGAGCATTCCATCACGAGTATTATTCCAATCATTTGATAATCGGAGGATCCACCATAACCCATTTTTGCAATGTCAACCTATTACATACGTCTCATGGAAACAAAGAAATTATTAATGTACAAACTATGCCATAACAATCATCAAAGTCATGGGGGATGTTACGACCCATTGCTATACAAATTATGGTATACAATCGTTTATAAAACTTAAATCAAGGTTCAACCTTATATTCATCATGGTGTGGTCCTTTTCATGACCTTTTTCTCTATGCTATGCAAATAATCTTTCATCAAATAGTTACAATCTTGATAATAATAAAGCCTTGTAATATTGTTATAAAAAGGAATTAACAACATTTATTTTGGTGAGAATATTGCTTACAACAAGTATTCATTCAACCAACATCTATAACTTTAACCTAAAAGTATACTATTTGTTGTTATAAAGGAGGTTTATAGAATCAATCTATGGTAAATATCCTATTGTTAATGTTAACCTCAATTGCCTTGATTGTGTAATTATTAAACTAGTAAAGTTTGTAATTGAGCATAATAAGTCTTAAAATGTTAAAGAACTTGTCATTGAACTTTTAATGATGTATTGACCATAAATAGATAATATTTTTTTTCCAAGAAAATTATGTGCAGAGAAATTCAAATCATCAACACTAATGTAATCCTTTTCAAAAGCAGCATGTAATAAAGTTGTAAACCCTTTAAACTTCAAAGCTTTGGAAGTGGGAGCAGTGGTACATAAACTTCGTATCAAGGTACATTATGTTCTTATCACAAGAAATAACCACATCCATCATGACGTAAATGGTAATTGTGCACAACTGAAATTAGACCCTTGACATAATAACTCTGTCATTCTTAATCTGCTTGCAAAGAAAGATTTAAGACATTTTTTTTTACACATGACGACTATGATAGACATCGAAGAGTTTAGTACGCAATAAGAACTATAAATTACATCTACTAGAAAGAAAATAGCGGTCGTCAATACTAATAGGACTAAATATCATTTCCATAGAGTCTTAAAAGGAATGATGATTTAATGGTTTTACCTCATAAAGCACTTGAAATTGAATAGCATTTATATTCTTTTACTGAGCTAGTATTTTTGCGACGAACTTATATCTGAATGCTTTAGGATTATTGACAAGCAACACCTGAACTTCTTACCTGTAAGTCTGTAAGAGTAGGTAAAATTTCTGCGTTAGCTCAAAGCTAAGTAAGCCCCAGATCACCAAGACAGTTCCACCTTGTGGTTGCAAAGAAAGACAAGTTATTAAATTGAAAAAAAATAATTATTCTATAAGATAAACATAATCAAGTAGATAATTCAGTTTACAAAATCATTAACGTATAACTAATTTAAATCAATCAGTTGACTGCATTAATGAAAATTATCTGTATTTTCAAAATTTTAAATTTTTCGGAAATTATGGGGTTTTGACATGTGGTATCAGAGCACAAGGTTCAAACACTAGGCCTTGATGCAGCCCAACTAGCTTTCATAGAACAGTAAATTAAAATAATATGCTAACATATATATTTTGTTTTATGTTAAGAACAAAAAATTTCCTTTTTTCTGAAGTTTAACAGGCAGGTATGGAAAAGCTAGGAGAGTATGCACAGGAGGAGTCTCCAGATATGGAAACAAGACAATTGCCCAGAGAAACTATGTTAGAAGAGGTGATTGCCAACACCTCAGAGCTGTTGCAGACTATAAAAGATTTGAAAACTGAAATGGAATTAGTCAAGAGGGAGAATGAAAGGATCCTAAAGGCTCAGGAAGAATTGAACCAAATTCTAATAGAAAAGTTCCAAACTGAAGGAAGGAGTAGAAGGTCAGAATCTGAGGATGTTAGTCATCAAAGAAGATCCAAAAAGATGAAGCTGGTGAAAACTGAAAGTAGTTCATCATTGGAAGGGTTCGGTGAACGACAAAGTTATCATACTACTAGTGACAGTAGTGAAGATGATTTGTATGACAGAAAGAAGAAATATAAACCATATGAGGAAATTTCAGGGGAGTTTAAAAAGATAAAGCCTCCAACTTTTAATGGAGAGACAAAGAAGGGGGAGGAAGCAGAGTCCTGGTTGTCTGGGATGAAGAAGTATTTTCATATATATAATTACTCTAATCACTTAAAGGTAAGGATGGAAATATATAATCTCCCCGAAAAAGCTGATATATGGTGGCAAGACCTGAAGAGAGTGAAGGGTATAAGAGAGAAGGAAGTTAACTAGAGTACCTTTAAAAGGTATTTCAAGAATAAATTTTTGTCTGAGCAGTATTACGAAGAAAGAGCTAAATAGTTTTATGAATTGAAGTTAGGTTCAATGACCATGAAGGATTTGAACAAAAAATTCTTAAGTTTACTTAGGTATGTACCCTACCTAGTAGACGAGAAACTGAAAGTACATCGATTTCTTAGCTGTCTACCATATCATATCAAAGACAGAATTGAATATGATAATCCAAAGACTTTGGAGGAAGCCATGAGGAAGGCTAATTTTTGTTTTGAGCAGAACCAAAAGAAAGAAGGCTTGGCCAACTGGAAGGCTAAGAAAACTAACAATCAGCCTGAATTTAAGAAGAAGGAATTTGTACCTCATAGGAATTTCAAGAATAATAAGACCAAAAATTATTCTAACAACAAAAATTTCCAGGGAAGTAGGAATGGTACTTCCAACAATTTGAATAATTTTAAGGGCAAGGAAGCTGCAAATAACCATGGAAATTTTACCAAGAGTTTTGAACGTAAAGAGCCTGTTAAGTGCTGGGAATGTAATGGCTCGTACTATGGCTCGGTCTGTCCAAACTGGAAAAAGTTAGTCAACAATATTCATACTGTGCAAGAGGAGATGACCGTTGGAGAACTAGCAAGGAGCATGCCCAGAATTAACGCAGCTTTGGAGAACCGCCAAGCTGACTATTAGACTTCCATGGTGGAAGTAGAAGGTATTATTAATCAGACCCCTATAACCATTTTAATTGATCCAGGAGCTAGTCTCAGTTACATTGCACCTCAGATAGTGGAAAAATGTAAGTTGTCTGTCGATAAGTTTGAGAATTCTTGGTTAGTTCAATTAGCCACTGGGACTAAAAGAAAATTAACTTGTTTTGTGAAAGAATGTGCTTTACTTATGGATGAATTTAAAACTACAGTTAAGATTAATGTTTTGCCACTTGGCTCATATGACTTGCTGATTGGCATGGACTGGTTAGAACAACATAAGGTAGTTTTAAATTGTTATGATAAAACTTTTACGTGTTTAAATAGTAATGAACAACTAGTAAATGTTAAGGGTATTCCTAGAAAAACTATAATAAGGCAGATTTCTGCTTTACAACTTAAAAGAGTTGTTATAAAAGGATGTAAAGCCTATGCAGTAACTATTACAAATGAGGAAGGTAAAACTAAAACAAATAAGTTAAAAATAGAATATATTCTTGTTTTAAAAGAATATACTGGTGTATTCCCAGAATAAATTCCAGGATTACCTCCAACGAGGGAATTGGATTTCACCATTGAGCTGGTACCGGGTGCGGTACCTAGCTCAAAAGCTCCGTATTGAATGAACATTTTAGAACTTAATGAGCTAAAATCACAATTAAAAGAGTTAATTGATAAAAAGTACATTCGACCTAGTGTGTCTCCTTGGGGAGCACTGGTCATCTTTGTTAAAAATAAAGACGGAAGTATGCGACTATGCATAGACTACCGTCAGCTAAACAAGATGACTATTAAAAATAGATATCCGTTGCCCTGCACAGATGATCTATTCGATCAACTACGTGGAGCCACGGTGTTTTCAAAGATAGATTTGAGGTTAGGATATCATCAAGTAAGAATTAAAGATGAAGATATCTTCAAGACAGCCTTTAGAACAAGGTATGGACACTACGAGTTTGTCGTAATGCCATTTGGGCTTACCAACGCCCCAACTGTCTTTATGTGCTTAATGAATAATATAATGCATAAGTATTTAGATAAGTTTTTGGTCGTGTTTATCAACAAAATCTTAATTTACTCTAAAACGGAAGAAGAACATAAAGAACACCTAAAAATAGTTTTACAAGAGTTGCGAGAACAACAACTCTTCGCGAAATTTAGTAAGTGTGACTTCTTTAAGGATGAAATCCAGTACTTAGGTCACGTAGTGACTAAGGAAGGAATTTCAGTCGATCCTGAAAAGATTCAGGCAATCGAAGATTGGCCGGTTCCTAAAGATGTAACGGATGTTAGGTCGTTCATGGGAATTACCGGTTATTACCGGAGATTCATTGAAGGCTTTTCAAGAATAGCAAATCCGATCACTTCCTTGCAAAAGAAAGGCAAGAAATTTGATTGGAACTCAAAATGTGAAGAAAGATTTAAGAAGTTAAAAACTCTATTGACTAGTGCACCTATTCTAAGAATAGCAGATCCTAACAAAGATTTTATAGTATGTACTGATGCCTGTAATGATGGATTAGGCGGTGTTCTGACTCAAGACGGGCATGCCATTAACTATGAGTCTAGAAATTTAAAAATTCATGAAAAGAATTACGCAACTTATGATCTAGAACTAGCAGCTGTAATACACGCCTTAAAAATGTGGCGACATCATTTAATTGGCTGAAAATTTATTTTAATGACTGATAATAAAGGACTGAAGTATGTTCTAGATCAGTGCTGGACGAGTTGCACATCCTGGTTATTGACCAAATGTCTCCATTCAAAGGAATGAATACTCAGCTCAAGGCCGAGTTCCCCGGGTGTTTGACTGGTTCCACATCTTGGTCCTTAACCATATGTACCCATTCAGAAGAATGTCTACTTAGCTCTAGGCTGAGTTCCCCCAGTGCTGGACTGGTTCCACATCTTGGTCCTTGACCAGATGTCCCCATTCTCCAAGAGAATGGCTCTCGATGCTACTTAGGAAAAATAAACTTGATCTTAATAGGGAATTCACAATCCATAGTGCATGCCCCCACTATGGTGATTTAGGTGTCCACATTAGATCCTTGAGGATGTTGTTTCCCATCAAACCCGACCTTGATGTAGTACATCCTCTTCACCTTGTGGATGCTTTTATTCACTAATACCAACTATCTTTCTTATAAAATTCTATTCAAAGCCATTGTGGATGCCCTTATCTATGCTTTTATAACACTCTCCTTGACAACATCCCTTCTGATATCTTTCACAACTTACACCTTCTAACGACCCACATGGATTGTGTCGTCTCCACCTTGCTTGTTTGTCAAGAGAAGACATGACATATAGTTTTCTCACCATGGTATTGCTTTTTCTTTGCGTCTCCAACACATGCTCTTTCCATCCATGTCCATGGGGTTCTAGAACACTATGGAGGGGATTCTTAACACACTTATGCACAACAACATAACATAAACCCTAGGAGGCATACCTTCTCCATTGTGGCCACCACCTCTAGGAGGCTCACTTTTTCCATCATGGTCACCACCACTATGGGCTTAGGTGCTTTCCCACAACTACCTTTGTAGCTACCATAAATAGCATGAGGTTGTCACATACATAACTGTCAACAATATAACCCTTCTAATATATTGCTCTCATTCACAACATTTTCTCCTTAAATCTATTGATTCTCACAACGATTTCACAGATCTAGAAAATTTTCTAGAAAAGCTCCCACATTTAAATTGTTCCACAAGCAACAAAGAAACATTATATTCTACTCAATCAAATTGAATAGAGCGAGACCATGCTTATCTCCTCCAACTTATTTGTTGAATTTTAGCATTAGCATGTATTCTTTAAAATTATGCAGAATGTAAGATAACAATAAGACAAGTGCAATAGACAAATCAAATCATCACACACATGAACACAAGATGTTTTTTCACAGGGAAACCTTTAAAGGACAAAAACCCCAAAAGCATTAGTAATTCATCCCTTAAATGAGATGACTTTAGTTCTTCAATATTAGAATTCTGAAATGAATGTTGTTCACTAATTGTTTTTTTCAAACCCTAGCAAACTTGATCAATTTCCAAACCCTAGCATCAGTGGCTAACAATTGATGAAAATATTAACTTTACAAAGAATGCTGAATTAGGAATTTATGCCCAGATTTATTCCTGCTACCCAAAGTCAACAGAGGGTTGCTGCCCAGAATTTTGTACACTGCCCGAATGTCTTATTCTGCCTGCTCAGAATCTCTATTCTGCTGTCCGAGACCTTTCTATTTTGGCCGAGGTCTGCCTAGGTCTTCTTGAGGCTGCTCGAGCCTGCCCAAGCAACAATATTGTTTCCTGGAATGTACAACATCATGTTAGCAATATTCCCGTGAGGGTTTACTGCTGCCCAAGGGTCTACGCAGCTACCCGAGGGTACAAACAGGCTTCCTCTATACCCTGTCCTTCTGCTTGAAGTCTGTTTGAGCAAGCTATGTCTGCTTGAGTTAGGAAAGAGCTGCCCATAGTGGAAAAAATGCTTCCCAGAATAGTAAACTATATGCCCAAGAACCTATGTTGCTTCTCGAAGTCACAGACAGGCTGCCCGATTATAACTGAAGGCTGATCGAGGTGATAACTGCCTGCTTGTGAATGGAAGAGTGACCTGCTGTTGCTGCATTAATGGTTTATGGTGGTACCCTAGTGAGATTTGAGGATGCCTTGGCTTTGTCCTTACTCGCTGTGGATGATAGAAAGAATACCCTTGCTGTTTAGGGTAGTTCCAAGGAAGATGCACTAGCTAGAATGAGCCTCCAGGCTAGGGCATAACAAAACAAAGATCTTTACACCCTTCAAAGACCAACGAAAGTCATCTATAGAGTAACTCCACATTGATGATGAAGTGTGTGTGAAAATGGAAAGGAGTTGATCTTCATTTATAGGCTTTTAGTCCCTTGGATTTGGACCAAAACACAAAAGAATAAAATATATGATTTTATTCTTTTACCTTTTGACTTTTACTTCTAGTGGTACCAAAGGTCTTTTTGTATTTTCACTTTGACTTCTTAGTGGTCCAAGGGTCCTTATGTATTTTTGACTTTTAACTTTTGACTTATTCAAGTGCCTTGTGGTAAAGGCAAGTGATTATAGGGGTCCTTCATACCCACTCAAAGTACATCATCATAAATAGAGAGAATTACTAGTGCTTTTATCTCAAACTGTTTGTGCCACCAAGATCGGGTACTAGGTGTCTTAACCAAGGGTAGCTAATCCCTGGAGAAGATCACAAAGCCCACAGATTAAAGATAGGAGTGCCTCACATGCCCAGACCCGGTCTAGGACTTATAGTGATGTCCTGGTAATTGACCAGGTGCCTCAACCCTAGGCTGCAAAATTTGACCTAAGGTCAAATAATTGGTAACTGACCAAGTGCCTCCATTCCCCCAGAGAAAGGCTCTCAGCCCTAGGTTGAGTCCCCCAGTTCTAAACGGGTTCATCTTCTTGGTAACTGACCACGTGCCTCCATTCAAAGAATGGATGCTCAGCTCTAGTCTGAGTTCCCCCAGTGTTGGACTGGTTCCACATCCTGGTCCTTGACTAGATTTCTCCATTCAAAGAATGGCTACCCAACACAAGGCTGAGTTCCCCAATGTTGGACTAGTTGCACATCCTGGTCCTTGACCAGATGTCCCCATTCAAAAGAATGGCTACTCAGCTCAAGGCTTATTTCCCCAATGCTGGACTGGTTGCACATCCTGGTCCTTGACCATATGTCCCCATTCTCCAAGAGAATGGCTCTCAATGCTGCTTAGGAAAAATCAACATTATTCTCGTAGATTCATGCAGAGCCACTACCAATTCCTTTTCTTAGGATATATGTTACTCATTGTGTACACCAATGTTGCCAGTGCATTTTTTTTTTAAGTTGCATGCTTTCTATGCTTTTATATCCCACTCCTTGGAGACATTTTACATAACTGGGGTGTCTTTTCTCCACAAGAAGCAATTTTGCCGTTGCAAAATAGAGATTTACCCAAGCATAAACAAGTATGTAGAGTGGAAAGGCTAATGACATATCTTGCAAACCAAGATCAATAGACTTCTCTCGTGAGAGAGATTGGGCCCAAAATGGCTATGATATCATGTTATATGAAATGTGAATCTAGGAATAAATGCCAATAACAACCTTATAAATAAATAACATAGCAAATTAAAAAACACAATAATGAGTAAGGAAACATGAACTTGAAATGTGAGAGGAATCCAAAGTTAGAGTGGAGAAAATCCCCAACTTGGTAAAAACTTGATTGTTAATATGCATTCTATTCTTGACATTTCAAGAATAATACAAGGAATAATGTTTGTAACGTGAGATTGATGGATTCAATGCTCATATAGAGAGGATACCAAGAGACATTGAAATGCGAAAAGACATCCACCATACATGTAAACCTTGCCTTTGTCCACTTGTCCTCACAACAAGTATACGTAATAATCTATCTTTAACAACAACGACACTTCGTTGGATCACTTTCCTATTTTATTTGTTGAGATTTGAAGACACAATAGGAAAGCCTATTTGATAACTTCTTCCATTAGTGTCACCTTCAACAAGATGAAAATGCACATCCCTCTTGACATTACCTATTTTTTTGCAAGTGCTTTCTAAAATCGTTAAGCTCTAGAGAAGTGTTACAACTTGCATGAAGAGGTTGAGCACCATAGGAAACCCTTTTACATGAGGGATATGACTTTTGAGGGGCAAACCACTAAGCACAATCACCCAATATTTTCACCTGTCCGATTTGCTTAATCATGCTTTTGAGAGAATTGAATCGTAGTGGATGGTCTGGCTTGCCACCATCTTTAGTGCTAAACCCATGACCTCATTTGAAAAGGAATTCCCAATTTAAACAACACATATGACTAGACTTCTTCATTAACATTTCCCATTAGGTGGCTTATAGACTAAGCTAGACAATTCAGGTGATCTACTAAGAAATTTTTATATTAGCTTTGACAATGAAGGAACAACTTCTTAAGTTCAACAAGATGTCATAGCATAAATTTCTTACATACCACTCTTGGCATTTGTTTACACTCGAACTTGCACTGCTTTCTTCAATGGAGACTTGGTGCAACTTGCAGACAGTACGGCCACTTTAAACTCAATACGTGCCTCTTGCTTCAGGTTGGTTCATGCCAACTTCAGGGGGTATCCCTAACTATACTTGCAACATGTTAGTTAATTGGATAAAGAAGAAAGGGTTGCAGGTAAGTAAATGTTTGTATCAAACCTTAGAAATAGGAGGGAAGAATCAAGTGTTGATGGGGTCAAAGGTGGGCTAGAATGATTATACTAAAAGGGATGGAGAATAGGGGTGAGGCTTATGTTATGGATTATTCTCACCATAAAACATGGTGTAACTTTGAATAATTGGGTTTTGGGCGATGACAAATCCGCCCTAGTCCCTATGGGGGAGATAAGGAGTGGTTTCCCACTTCACATGTTTGAGGCATTGGGATAGCTTGCTAAAACATGCATCAGTTAATATAGATTAGAGAAAGCAATATTTCGATCTACTAACTAGTCCTAATAATTTGCATGAGAAAGAAGTCAAGAATACATTGCTTAAGTACATAAAAACAAGAAGGCATATGTTTTCAATGAACTAGCCTCATTTAATCATCAATCTATAATCATAAGAGGCAATCTTTCGGATTTGACCTTTTACAACCAACCTTCAACTTTTTTTTTTATAGGCTTCAACTGACCTAAACAAATTTACCCTAGTTTCTCTTTAGCCCTAACATGTACGTTTTGAACTATTCTTAGCTATAGTAGATTGTTGTGTGCAGAATTTTCCAATGATCTCCATCCCATTGCTCAACCTTCATACGAAGTTTTAAGTTTCATTCATCCAATTAGGCTGAGATATTTGATTAGGGTGCATTGTGTGGTGCTATTTATCTAAGCTCTAAGATAATATAATTCTATCAATGTCCAACAAATGACCACAAAGTAAGTCAATGGGACTATGTGGTACCAAGGTGTCTATACAAAGTAGGAGCGCTAAGGAGTCTCCTATAAAAATCAGGAAGTAAGACTCGAACCTAAAAATCAAAAGGAGCTAACTCCACAAATGGAGAGCTGATCTAGATCCAAAAGAGAAATATACAAAGAGAGGTTATCCAAAAGAAAAATGTATAGAGATAATGGATTTGAACGCTGTGATACGTAAATGGTGAGTCCGTCATGGACCATTGGAAGCATCTCTCCCACCATCCGAGGGCAACTAAAGGAATCTCATAAGAGGACACTGTTTAGAGGACGAATTGGAAGAGGAGATACGATGGGTAGGATTCCTTTGCCTAGAGTGGGGAGCATACTGTTATGCCTTAGATGAAGCCGATTGTTGAGATGGGTTTGAGACTAGCCACGATGTTGGTGTTAGGCGGTCCTTTGTGTCCTAACTGATTTGTGGAAAAAAGAAACATCACCGTCCATTTGTTGCTTTATGCCCCTAGAGGAAGGAAACATCTAAAAGAAGGACGTGATTCACTGAGTGGAGGCTGGTCCTAATTGATATTGTCACTGAAGGGTGAAGGAATGAAGTTGGAGGGCCTCCTGCAACTATAAGGCCTAGCATCTTTGATCGGGACATCTGAAGAATCTATTCAAAGTCTGAAGCTCTATGAGAAGGAGGTTAAAAAAAAGCCAATAGAATTGTCTACCAATAATGTAGTAGGTAGGGAACTTAAAGATGAAGTGCTTCTTAATGTCTCAAAGTTGACATACGTAGTAGATTCTATTTGATCGATTAATTTGGTGATTTGTCTGTACCCTGAAATGATGAGAGCCTACTTTGAACTAGAATATGTGCCGAATGGTAGAGTGTGTAACATGGCCAAATGATGAGACTGTCCCTCAGATCCATGTAGTGCTTAGTGTAGAAGGCCATCTTTAGATATAACCCACCTAGAGGGTTGATCCAAGTGACCTGCACAAATTGTCTATAAAGGTCGTATTTGGTGACTTTGTTTAACTCCTAAATTGTAGGTAAGAGGCGATTAGGTGCATCTAAGGAATATTAGAATTGAGGAAGTTAGTTCATCACAATACCAACAAATGCCAAAAGAACCACAACCCCCGCATACTATCATCTAGTGAAACTTGAAGGGATAACTGAGGCGATGGAATCTGAAGAGAGATAGACCAAATATGGGTACTAATTATTCCCCTTCATCGAGTCAGTGAAGCTTTGAAGGTTATGTAAGAGGTAGACAAGGTGAAACAAAAATTTAATCCGAAAGGGTTGGGTGCCAAAATATGTAAGGATAATGGGATGAGGTATTATTTGTTTGCATTAGATTATGCAACAGAGGAGGATCTATGCTCTCTTTGTTGAGTCCCAATCACAATCTAGTAGGAAAGACCCCAAACCTCTAAGCCGTAGAGGACTATAGGTCGGGTGAGAGTATCCATGAGAGAAATATTGGATAAGATGCCTTGATCTATGGACTTTGTTGATGTTTATGGAATTGTCATTGATGCCAACATGGAATTGCTGTGGCCCCACAGATTATCATTGGTGCCACCAAGTTTGACTTGTAGTGCCTTGGACCCCTTACAAAGTGGGTTTGAGCCTTGGACCTGTTGTCACCCGAAACTGGCATGTGAGTGCTGAAAGCCCAAACTATAGGAGCACTGGCCTGATGACAACTCTTTCTCGAGAGGCCAATTTCACCCAACTCCTCTCTCCTCACTTCAAGCTAGCTCTTCTCCAGCTCTGGGGGGTTTCCCTAAGTTCGGATCGCTAAGGCAGGTGCAACTGAGGGCAGGATGATCTGAAGAGGCTGCCTTAGAGAACCATGGGTAGCAAAAAAGGAAAATGAGTCACATTGATGGGACAGAAAGGAAGGGAGGTTCACTCCTCAAGGGAAGGCCAGTTCCAGTACCAAAAGGGTAAATGGAGTCAGAGGGGACTTATAAAGGATTTGCGTTTCACAGAAGGGAGACTAGACTGGTCTGTTCCACAATCAGAGGCCAGGAGAATGGAAGTATAACTAACTACTTTCCATTACTCCTAGACCTCTAAGAACATAACGGTGACAAGCAACATGGTAGCTGCAAATGCTTACCCAATGTGCTATATTGTTAGCCCTCTATGCTAAGTCTAGTCTACCACTTATGAAAAAACACAGAACTACGACAGAGATGCCCAAAATGTCCAAAAACTCAACATGATTTTTTCTTTATTAACTCTGGAGAAAAATCCTCTTGGCGAAAAATTCCCCTCTTTTCAAAGTGTTATACCTAAATCCCGTTACCATCATGTGATGAGATCCTTAACCCCTATGTTTTCCCTTAATCCCAACACTTGGAGTGGAAACTTGCTATGTTTGTCAATTCTACTTGAAAAACCCTAGCACCATGCTTACCCTATGGCTGATGAGCGATACCTTGTTTAGCACTGCCTGTATCCTGTTATATAGAAGTGGTGCCACCACCTGTAGGCTTTGTTCTTAAAGTGATTCTCACCTAAACCGCTATGTCATAAAAGAACAAAAGCGGTACCCTGGGTAAAATGGGAAAAATAGAAGTTTCTCGAGGCTTCTAGAACTTGAGCCTCGCGTCCTCCCTTATCCCTATGATTATGGGTTAGTTTGACCTTGAGATCCCCCTTGATAGGATCTTGGAGCCACCTCACCCACTATTCTCTCAACTATCCCTATCCATTGAGCCTTATAAATACAAGCTCATATCCATAGTTGAGGGGGAGAACTATAGAGGTATTGTTATGCTGTTGAATTGACTACCTAGTCCAAATCATTGGAGAGCATAGAGAGCAAAGTTGGAGCTTATGGGGATGAAGTGTTTGTCTCATGGAGGATCTTGTCAACACTAAGCTAATGATTGTAAGCTTCTTCATATATTCTTAATGCGAAGCTGATTTTCATCCCACATATCTGTTGTTTTGATTTCACATATATATGTTTCTAGATTCCTTAGTCACTAGCATGGATACGTAGATGATTTTTTGGTAGCTTTGATGTGCTTATATGTTTGACATGTTTGCAGGTACACAGGTTCATGATCGAAGTAGTATTCCAGGTGTCTACAACATTCAGGGAAGGTCTTCATCCTTTGTTGTTCACTCATTTGTTCTAGATCTGAACCATTCAGAGCAGAGGAACAACTCATGTCTGTAGAAGGTGCAATATTCCTGATAACAAATCTGGTGACTCCACTAGGGAACAAAGCAAATTTCAGTTGATCTGATCTTACTCAGTCCTTGAAATCTTGTTTGAATCCAGGCGCCATCTCCAACTCTCTTCAGTCAGATCTGCCATTTGACTTAGTGAATTTTGGTTTGAAACTTTCAGATCTGTTCAGATCTAAACTATTTCGACTTTATATTCTCTTTTTTACTGTCAATTCATCAATCTTTACCTTGATTTGATCAATTCCTAACTTGATTTCTCGTTCTCCTTGTGTTTTGGATCCATTCAGGGAACCACACATGCTCTTTTGGCAACGAGCGGTGCCACTGCTTGAACTTTGTTAGCCATAAGCGGTGCCACCGTCTGAGTCCCTTTATCCAGAAGCGGTGCTCGTCCAGAACCGCTCTGTTAAGATCCGTCCAGCGTGGTGCTAGGTAGGCCTTGTTCCAGAACTAGTTTTTTATCATTTCTTTTTGCAAAAAGTTGAGTTTTTTTGCTTTCAGACCTGCACTATCATGCTTGTGTGTTAGAATATGTATGCTCATGGTTAAAAATTCTGTGGTAAAAGATTGGTTTGATTGAAGAATTCAAAATCTAGATTAGGTTTGTTGATTATTCATTTGCTTTCATGCTTGTTGGGTGTGATTGTGAAAGGAATTTTTTTGAAAGCCTAGGTTTCAGTTAGTTATCTTTTCATATCTTTTATAAAGATTGAAAGAAAAACCATTTGCTTAGCATCTTAATTTCATTTTTTCCCATAGAGACTTCTTTTTTGCTTTTAAAAAGATTTATTATTATTATTGAGATTAGGTCATTATCATTCTTGAGCATAAGGCATTGGATATTTGATTAGCCTCACAAGATTTCAGGTTCTCTTTGTTCTTTTGTCTCTCTTGCATTAGTACTATCTCATCAAAATAAAAATAGTGTAGTTTTAAGTTATAATTATCTATGTTTTAAGAGAAATCGAAAAAATAGAGTGCATATGCATGTAGAATGCTATCTGTTTTTCTTTTAGGAAAAGAGAATCTTACCCCTTTGATTGCTTTCAAAAAGAAAAATGAGTTTGGAATGTGTTGCTCGTCTTTGATTTTGATTTGTTCAAAGTAGTTGTTTGGGAATTTTTGGTTTTCAAAATGAAAAGAAAATACTCTCTTTCCCTCTTGTAGGTAGGCATACCACGAACTGTAAAGTGAAATATTTGCATCTACATTCTGCATGGTTTTACTTTTTCTGTCAAAATTCCATGCATTCACCTAACCGTCCACTTTAAAATTAACGGTAGTTATAGGCTAAAATTTACATATAAATTTGAGTGATAGGATAGAGACGTGTTCGGGCATTGTTAAGTGTTAAGTGTAGGAGTTGTCGTTACTCGTCCGCATTACATCCCGGGACTTGCGCGGTTCTTCCACATACCGTTGTTATATCGAACAACCTTTCATGTACCCTTGAGGTATATAGAAAGGTACTTCATATACTTGATTGTATATAGGAAGGCCCCTTGTGAATGGTTATGCATTAGACAACACTACTACAGATTTGAGCTCGCACGTACCTTGCATATATCGGGAGACCCCACTAGGATACCTTATCTATCTGATAAAAGCCCTTTGGTCGTCTTGCTTGGAGACATACACCGAAAACAACATTCGGGCATATTACTACACACATACCCTTGAGGCATATCGCGAGTGGCACCTTCTTGACAATCCTGGTGAGAGACCTAACTATCTGAACTCCTCCTATCTTTTAAGTTTGCTTGTTTGGCCTATAGCTTGATTAGGGAAATTTTTGGTGTGTTTTCTAGGATTGAGACCCTAGGTTATATAGGAACTGTACAAAATAGTTGAGTTAAGATAGTCCAGAAGAGAATGGGGCTTGCCACCTGATTGTATTCATGTTTCAGGAGAAAAGCCTATGGAAGCTATCGACCAAGGTGTTGCTACCAACTCCCAACTGGGAGAAAATGTGGTTGCAGAAAGCCAAGATCCATTTCCTTTGCACACACCTCCCTTGGCCCAACAACCTTCTTGAGGCAATACTTTGTTCCATTCTCCCATAGAAGGTCATGTTGATGATACTACCCATCCAGATTATGGTCCCAATGCTCCATTTTGGGATACCTCTATAGGACATGCCATTGCCTCATTTGGCACCCATTTAAACTCTTCTGAAGAAGTTTCACCAAATGAAGAAGAACGTAGACAATACCAGGTAGCTATTCTCCGTGTAAAATAAATTGAGAAGAAAATATATGACATATTGGGCACACCCCCACCTCGATCAATATATTTTCCTGTGGGATATTACTCACTTGCTGATTCTATGAGACCTATTGAACCTATTCTATATCGCAATGTGACTCCACATAATCCAGGTCAAACTACCAACCCCACCACCTCCCATATTATGTTTGTTCCAAATCCTCCCGTGTCTTCTGCACATGGGGCTCAACATTCAATTCCTGTTTCATCAATACCTTCTAGTGCCATGGGGCATCCCTTGGCACGAACTATGTTATCTGTCACTGGAATTGTAGCTAGTCATGGGAAAACCTCTAGTATAGAGCAATCTCCAGTTTATGTCCCTCCTACCCACATGAATGTGGTTAACCCCCCATTTAGTTCAGGTTAGCCCTTGGGGGAACAACCTATAACCAATCAAACCTCTTGGGGGTATTGTTACACAACAAATCAAGTACTTGTAGGAAACATCAATTACCAACCCAATCCTATAGGAATGCCTTATGCAGGAATTCCATATCCTAGTAATACTTTCACGCCATGGGAGCAACCTAACTGGTCCTACATGCCAGCTATGGGGGGGATACCTATACATACTGCGGGGGTTGCTGGAGGACCAACTTATGGAGGTCCTCCCCTTGGGGGGCCTAATGGTCCTGGAGGGCCTGGTGGATTTCTTCCTTATGGTCCTAATGGTCCTATTGGTATTGGAGGGTCTGGTGGCCCTCCTCCTAATGGTTCCAGTGGCTTCAGAGGTCTACCTCCCAGGGGTCCCGGAGGGTCTGGTGGTCCTCCTCTTGGTGGTCCAGGTGATCCCAATGGTATTGGTGGTCCCAATGGTCCAGGTGGTCTCGAAGGCCCTAGTGGTCCTCCTCCCGGAGGCCCCAGTGGTCCTAACGGTCATGATACCAGAAATCAACCCCCTGCGGGCAGATCTTCCGACGGTTCCTCATCACAACAACCTGTCTATCAATCTACTTATGGTCCTACTGGTACTTATATGCCATATCAATATTACCAGTATGTGCAACCTAATCGTCAATTACCTTTCCTAACAACTTTGGACTTGCCTTATTTGTCCAAGTTGATTAATGATCCCATTCGACATAACCCCTCGTGGCCTCCCATTCCGATAAAGTTACCATAAAAAATTCCAAAGTTCAATGGGAAACAGGGAGATGATCCGAAAAACCATGTCATGACATTCCATTTGTGGTGTTCTTCAAACTCCCTTATGGATGATTCAGTTTGTTTAAGACTCTTTCAGCGAACTTTGACCGATACCGCCATGAAATGGTACATTGAACTTCCGCAACATTCGTTTGTGGATTTTGGCTCATTGGCAACTGTGTTTTGTTACACACTTTCAGTTTCGTATCTGTTATGAAATAGGTACGGATCTCTTGACTTCTCTGAGACATAACACCTCCACCCACATATCTGATTATATCCATGAGTGGAGAAGACGGAGAAGACTTATTAAGGCTCCTATCCCAGATCAGTTGTTAGCTGATTCGTTTAATAAATATTTGTTGCCTCCAATTGCCCAAGATGTGGCTATGGGAATTGTCGTTACTAAAGAGAAAGCCATTAGTCGAGCCGAATATCTAGACTTGGTCTATTCCCAGTCCAGAAGATTGTATGACTTGATCCCTCAAGCTCCTCACCCAAGCACCAATCCTGTCAAGCCACCAATAGAAACTCCTGTTGATGGGATTGTTGGTTCAATCCAGCCTCTGTCGGAAACAAAACTTGCCAAGCAAACCCAAACTTCCACCCCCACTCCTTCAACTCCCAAGGTTTCCACCGCGGTCAATTCCATTCAAAGTATTCAAACGCTTGATAACAATAAAAAGAAAGGTAAAGCTAAAAACAAAAAACCTAGAAACCAACAGGAGAATCCAAAACCAACCACCAATGAGAATGATAAAAGGAAAAGAAAAGCAAAATATCCATGTCTACTATGTGGAGGTGACCATTTCATGAAAGAGTGTCCTCGTCATGACGAAATCACCAAATTCTTGAAAACTAATCCCACACCCGCAGTTCTCACGGATCCTTTTCCCTCTCAAGAACAATTGATAGACCACACATCTATTCAGGGAAACTCTAGTTCTTCAGAGGAAATTCGAATGATGCCCTCAGATACTATTAGTTTGCAAAATCGAATTCAAAATTATGACAAACCCGCAGATAAGAAAGAAGACAATTCTTCTTCAGGAAAAGCTCCCTCGACTGGTTCTTTAGAGTCCTCGTCTACTGTTCCCCTAACCATCGAGAAGCCTAATCTCGACATGATTTTGTGTCCACCCAAGAGTACTCTTGGGAAGGCTATTTTTAACCCTAATGTTCGAGCTGGTCAATTTTATAATGTAGTTGAAGATATTTCTCAAGCACCATGTGCAATGTCAACCTTGGAAGTACTCTAAAGTTGTCCTACATAGCGCAAAATCTTGTTAACCACGTTAGGAGCTTTAGACACGGACAATACTAATTTGATCCATTTCAATGTCGAGAACTATAAGTCTAGAATACCTCACAAAATTGCTTTCCAAATCATCATGAAAGTAGTTGGAAAGAAGGTATTTAGAACTGTCTTAGACGAAGGAGCTTCAACTTCGGTTTTGTCCCTGTCTTGTTGGAAAGCTATTGGCTCTCCCGAGCTTGTAACATCAGCTATGACTCTAAAAGCCTTTGATGGACGAGGTTTCCAGCCCCATGGTCTCATATCAGCCCTTTCAGTCGAGCTTGGGGGAAAAACCATTTCTATTCAAGTAGAAGTAGTAGATGCCCTGTTAGATTACAACCTCCTTTTAGGAAGAAACTGGTTTTATGCCATGATTGCTGTCGCTTTGATGGTATTTTGCACTATCCAATTTCCGCATGTAGGGAGAATTGTCACCATTGACCAGCTCAATTTCTGTACTCCAGATGTTACTACCTCTACGACTAATAACATCCCTATGTTAGGTCAGTCCCCTCCTCCTTACTAGTTGATTGGGGTAGGCATGTTGAAGGATTCATCCTTTATGGGGATTTTTCCATCCACTCCTCCTAACACAGACACGGTGACAGTAAATATGATTTCGTCATTTGATTATGTCCCAAAGGGAAAAAAAATTGTTGATTCCACCTCGTTGATCCCGCATGAATAAATGGACAACGTTATTCAAACCATTTCCGATGACCACACTAATGAGCTTCATCTGATGGCTTCAGATCCTTACCACCTGCCCTACTGGTTAGAACCCTCTCTTCCTATTCTGGATTATCTCTCTGAGAATTTTCCTTCCGATGAGTCCATTATGGAGATCATGAGTACGAATGAGCCTATATGGGAGGATCATCATCATAGATCCTCATTGCTCCCCAACACCAGTTCGGTAGGACATGATTTTGCATCCCTTTTATTCCACTGATATTGTCAACAAACCTCGAACTCCTATATTGTTACAAGACACAGATTCTGAAGGAAACCTATGCAACATTACTCAAACAAATCCAATGGACATATCAGCTGTAATGTCCAGGTTTTGACCCCGTTACATTAGATGTATATGATGTATAAATTGTAAACGATCAGGGTGTGGAGCTAAAGGCCAAGGCCCCACCATTGATCGGTTATGTTATGTTTTGGATTTGAATTGTCATCGATAGTATATCGGGGCATGCGGCATATATTATGACGGCCATGATGTAAATATGCATCTGTAATTAATTAAATGAACCCGACCAGCTACGATCGCGGAAACTAAATCGAAAGGGGCATGGTTTTCACAAGGATAAGGATGTGGGGAATTTGTCCAACTTTGGCCAATAGGGTGAAAAACCCATGTGTCTTCTTCCCTTGTTTTATTCCAACCACTTTCATTAAGAAAGGCTGCTGGTGGTTGAGGCAGTTATGATCTTTGGGAGTGGGGTGGAAGGACTGTCAGTCCTCACCCACATGCACACTCTACCCATGATTTTGCTGTTCATCCCTCACATAGACATTTTTTCTTCTGGGCTCCATGCGTTTGCTGAACACCCACGCACTGCAATTGCGCGTCCTCCCTGTGGTTGTTCACCTTCACGCACTTCCAATTGTTTGCTCATTGTTTCACGCACAGGAATTTTCTTGGCTTCACCCACGCATGTTTTCCTCTACGGATTTGTGGATGGTGTGGTCAGATCCTTTTCTCAGGGTTGATTGATGGCTCTACGTTGCTGTTACTCATGCAACAAGATGGGAGCTGTTGGTCACGGTCACCCACGAATTCCTGTAGGAGGCCATTTCACGCTCAAGGACTGTGTGCGGTCTGTGTAACTCTTATCCACTTGCTCAGTTTCCTAGGTCAGACTGTAATCCCCCCCCCCCGTTGTGATTGTGTTTGCTATGGTGTTTGGGGACTATTGTAAATTCGCTGGAGAGTCATTTTGGCCATGATAGGGCCAAGAATGACTCATCAATTGTTTCCTTGTTTAGGCTGTGACAACTAAATTAATTTCCTGAGTGCAATGGTTGGTCTTTGGACTGTGAGAGGAGCAGGGATGTTGGCTTAGATTTTCTTGATAAACCTGATGGCTGGAAACCACACAGACAGAGCTAGAGGGCTGGCCTTCTTCTCCATCACCCTTGAATAGCACTGGCAGGGAATGCAGGGCCTGAGGGACTGTGTAGCAGAGAAGGGACTGATTCCTTGTGTTTGGTGTCTTAGAGGTCAGTCAAGTTCTGGTGTAGGTGTTCTTGGCTCTGTAATGAGCTCACCAGCTTAGCAATTTTCCTTCTCCAGCTCCTTAATGGCCTGATAAACCCAACTATGTTGGCTTGGCTGTGTGTTTTGGGTACCCTTGGCTACGTGTAAGCCTGCTGTTCCCTTATTCCTTGGAGAATCATGCCTAGCTCGGGGGTGGCAGCGTTGCTGATAGATTAAGGAGCACGCTGGCCTATGGTTGGGTGGACCGTTGCAGCAACGTAGCTGGTTGTGGAACGAATTCATCTTAAGATAAGGAATCTTGCCCATTTTTATTTCTGCAACCATATTTTCTGTCAATGATATGAAAATGATGAACATGTTAAAATGAATGCTTGTGTGAATGCATGTTGATTCTGTTGTGCAAGATAAATAATTATAGCTGTGTATGATAAACAATTGCCTTTATGCATGTTATACTGCAATGCATTTTCTTTCAACATTCTGTTTCTGCAAATTTTATGCCTATACATGTTCATGGGGCTCTTAGCCCAGGTGTTTGAAGCTTGTAGTCCCGTCCTCTTCGCCGGTCGGAGGCATGGGGACGTGACATCAGCTAAGCCTGGTACCCTTGAGCATGTTCATGTTGGATAGAACTACTTAGTAGAAGAATATGAAGCATACAAAGCACTTTTCAAAGAATTCCGCGATATTTTTGCTTGGTCTTATGAAGAAATGTTGGGGATAGAACCATCCATTGTGTTCCATGAAATAAAAACCTATCCCACTGCTAAAGCTGTTAGGAAAAAACTAAGGCAAGTCCATCCACGGAAAGCCGCAACTATCAAAGCTGAAATAGAGAAAATTCTCAAAGCAGGTTTTATTTATTCCATACCTCTGACAGAATGGGTATCGAATGTTTTCCCTGTCAATAAAAGGCAGGGCACCATTAGAGTTTGCATTGATTTCAAAGATTTGAACAAAGCTTGTCCCAAAGGCAACTTTCCCACTCAACATATCGACTAGATTATCGACAACTGTGCTGGAAGTGTCATCTTCTCATTTATGGATGGATTTTTGGGTTATAACCAGATTGAGATTTTACCCACTGATCAACACAAGCTGACATTGTTTTTCCCATGGGGAACCTTTGCATATAGGAAGTTACCATTTGGCTTGAAAAACACTGGAGCCACTTTCCAGTGCTATGTCCTTTGCGTTTCACGATATAAAACATATTGTTGAACCATACCTTGACGACCTCCCTGCTCATTCACAGCGACGGGAGGACCACCTTGGTCATCTTAGAGACGTTTTCCTAAGATGGCGTCATTATAACATACGGCTCAATCCTCATAAATGTGTTTTCTGCGTTGAGACAGGACACTTGTTAGGTTTTGTGGTTTCTAAGGATGGCATATGGATAGATCCATTGAAAATTGCAGCTATTTTAGCTCTACCATCCCCAACCAACCTTCTAGAACTCCAAAGTTTGCAAGGGAAGGCAAACTTTCTCCGCCGTTTTGTGAGCAATTTTTCAGAGAAAACACACGGTTATATGCGTCTCCTTAAGAAGGAAAATCCATTGTTTTGGGATGACCAATCCCAATGTGCCTTTGATAATCCCAAACACGCTCTGACTCATTCACCCGTGCTACACCCCACAGATTATTCAAAGGATTTTCTCTTATACATTCCTGCCTCCACGACTACCCTTGCTATGATTTTGGTGCAGGAGAATCCCAACAGTCAAGAACACGTGATTTAATATGCTAGTAAGAATCTCATGGATTCTGAAACTCAATATTCACGCGTGGAGAAATTAGCATTGGCCACGGTCATTGTTGTTCAAAAATTTCGTCACTACATTTTGCTCCGCACAACCACCGTATTGGTAGACCAGAGCCCTATGTATTAAATCCTGACTTGTCAGGCGCTCGGGGGCAAGTACTCTCGATGGATAGTCATACTCCAAGAGTTTGATCTCAAATTTTCCAAATCCACATCAAAGAAATCCTTGGTATTTGTCGAGCTCATGTGTGATCTTCCCTATGCTTCGATGGAATCTAAGCCTATTGGTTCATTCCCAGATGAATTTTTGTTCCTGATAAGCACTACTAAATCATGGTATGGAGATTTTCTCATTTATCTCCAGACACAAATATTTCAGCCAACTCTATCCCGTGACGATTGCCACTGGATCCGTCACCATGCAAAATAATACCTCATCTTGAATGACACTTTGTATAGACGTGGTATCGATTCCATTCTCCGGTGATGCCTTACCCACAAGGAAGATAAACAAGTGTTGAATGATTGTCACTCTAGAGCATGTGGTGGTCATTTATCTGGGATGGCTACAGCCCAGAAAATCCTCCGCGCTGGCTATTTCTGGCCATCAGTATTTAAAGATTGTCATGAGGCTGTTAAGAAATGCCCATCCTGTCAACATTTTTATCTGAAAAAGTGCACTCATCCTGCTCTGCTACACCTTGTCATTGCCTTTGGCCCTTTCACCAAATGGGGGATTGACTATATGCATTGTAATCCTACCTCAGCTGGGGGGCATGGTTACATCATCATAGCCATTAACTATTTTACAAAGTGGGCTGAGGCCATGCCTACATATGCAGAGGATGGTAAGACTGCTTCTATCTTCCTGTTCAATCATGTGATAGCTAGATTCAGAGTCCCACAGTCCATAGTTACCGATCACAGATCACATTTCCATAATCAAATGATGGAGGAAAAAAGTGCCAAGCTAGGTTTTCGTCATGAAAACTCTATGCCCTATTATCCGCAAGCTAATGGTCAGGTCGAGGCCATTAACAAAGTTTTGAAAATGATGATTCATCGGATGGTTGGAGACCATAAATCCAACTGGCACCATATCCTTTTCTCCGCTCTTTGGGCTTATAGGACTTTGGTGAAAATAGATACTAGTTTCACACCTTTCCAACTTGTCTATGGACTCGAAGCTGTCTTGCCAATTCAATGTCAAATTCCATCCTTGAAACTTGCCATCGAACTTCTTCCAGACACTTCCGTAGAGGAAGACAGATTTTTATACTTGAATAACCTTGACAAAACTAGAAGAGCTGTTGCCTTAGCTAATGAGTCACACAAGAAACGCGTCAAGGCGTAGTATGATAGGTTTGTCCAACCTCGTGCCTTTAACAAGGGTGACCTATTTTTAACTTATGATTAGAGATATGACAAAATAGGGAAAGGAAAGTTCGAATCCATGTGGTATGGTCCTTTCATCATTTCCAAAGTTTTAGAGAAAGGGGCCTACGAGCTCGTAGACTATGATGGAATCCCCTTAGGACAACCTTGCAATGGGTTGCACCTAAAGAGGTACTATGCCTAGATCTCTCTTGGATAGTATCTTGTATATATGTATATTACTTGACTTTCAGTGTGCTTAAGTATTTTCAATATGGTTTTGAGTTTAGTGTCCGTATCTGTTTATACCATGTTTTGGTCGTGCAGAGTAGATGGCTTTCTATGGCTTCACTGATGGTACTTGCCGCCACACCTTGAATCTTGCCTCAGCTGCTTGGGTTCTCTATTCCCCAGCTTACGATTTCGTCAGTTCAGGAGCAGTTTGTATTGGTCCCACTACCAACAACATCATCGAGTATTGAGCAGTCATAGGTCTTCTGACTGAAGCTGCCTCCCAAGATGTTCGCAACTTGGTAGTCTTGATGGACTCACAACTTGTGGTTTGTTATATAAACCATGTCTATACCATTAGGAATCCTGTGCTTCTCCGTCTCTTTCAGAGGGTACGTTTGTTAGAAAGGTCATTTGAAACTCACTTATAGGCATATCCCTAGGGAACATAATGCAGTTGCTGACTCATTGGAAAATTACATCCTAGATTGGCATATTGCCCATTCATGACATGAAAATGAAACATGGTTCATTGTAAATAACTATAAAAGACACATAAAACTCATGTAAAATACATTCACCATTTGAGACATATAAACACCAAGTAGAAGTCTGTATATATATATATATAACAGGTCACGAGACCTCATCTGAAGCACGTAGGATTTCAGGTAAAATATCATCATACACAAGTCCTGAAGCTATCTATAAGCTTTCAGTGGATACATCATGCACTCATCATCTAGTGATGCTCGTGGTAACACATCACTGCCCGAGCTACTCTATGTATAGGCTGCAGTTCCTTCAATTTTGATGAAAGTTGGGGGATTTTTCCTTCCTGAGACCCCAAACAGTCTGATGGAATGTGGCTAACTTGACAAAAGACGTGTTATCTTGGAGAAGACCGGGGGCACCAAGCATGTAGATGCAGAATATGAAGATATGGTGGATGCAAGTAAATTGGCTAACACCATCAAACATCCATTCAGGAATATTTTAGAGAGAAGGAATCAACCACAGCTAGTGATGGCCATTTGTATGCCCATGTTTCAGATATTGACTGGAATCAATTCGATACTGTTCTATGGGGTTCGGATGATAGTATTTCAGGCAAGAGCAAAGCTAAGCGAGGGTAGGCCCTTTTTTTAAGTTTTTTCAGATTTTGCTGCATCTTGTTTTTAAGCATGTCATTATACATAATAGTAGTTGTCTTTCAGTTGGTGAAGTCTAGGATACAAACACACTACTACATTTTGACTAAAAATCCGACGGCCGTATTGTCGGATTTTCGACACTTCCCTGTCGCATGTACGACACTATGATTTTTTTTAAGCGTCAGAAACTTTTCGTCGGTTATCCGACAGTTTTCGAAACCGTCGGTTAAGCGACAATTTAGTTTACCGTCAGTTAAATAGAAAGCGTCGGTTATCCGACATTTAATTCCTATTAAATTTAAAAAAAAATCCTTTGCATGCCGTCGCTTAACCGACGGAGTATGAAACCTAAACGTCGCTTAATCGACGGGATGAAAAAATTTATATAAAAAATCCTTTGTATGCCGTCACTTAACCGACGAATTATGAAACCTACACGTCGCTTAATCGACGGGATAATAAAAATTTATAAAAAAAATTGTTCAGCAGGTGTCGCTTAAGCGATGGGTATGAATGTTTTTTAAAACTGGCTGTCGCTTAAGCGACGGGTATGAATGTTTTTTTAAAACTGGCTGTCGCTTAAGCGACGGATATGAATGTTTTAAAAAAAAAAAAATAGGAGAGGATTACCAGGTGGAAAATTGAAAAGCCCATGTGCAGTAGCACCAATCCACTCTCCAATATCTTTAGCATTTGCAAGTGAAGTGGAAAGCGCAATAATACGGATACGATTTTCAATTTGGCTTGAAATATACCTCATTCTAGATACAATTACCTCCAGGATTGGACCACCCTCTCCTCCAATTAAATGAAGTTCATCCACAATGAAAAGGCTGACTTGCTGAACCAGTTTGCGCTATTTCCATCTCCGAGACAAAGCATCCCATTTCTCTGGTGTGCTTATTATTATCTGGCCCTTTTCAAGGAGCTTCAAATCAGTTGCAGATTCACCTATCAGCTCAACTACTTTCAGTTTGAATCCTTTGCCAAATTTCTGCTCCCAGTCCCGATATCGCTCTTTGGCAAGAGCTTCTATAGGAGCAATATAGACACATCGAAATACACTGTCTGTGCCTTTTTGATGCAATCGTAGTAAAGCAAACTCAGCACAGATAGTCTTATCGCTACCAGTAGGTGCTGCAACTAAAACATTATCATCTGAGTTATAAAGCACAGTAAATACCTAAGTTTGAATAGGATTAATGAAGTGTCTAAACTGTTTATAAAGTGCTTCATATGAGGGATTTCTTAACGCAGACACAGGAAGTGGCTGCAAGTCTAGCAACTCAGTTGGATGTGGGTATTTCTTTGGCAAAATAAGATGTCTAAATGAAACTGGCAATATTGTCTGTGACCCTAACCACTTATCAGATACAACACGAATAAAGTACTGGGAAGGAAGAGGT
>LPNX011056180.1:1841679-1873145 GCA_001517045.1 Pseudotsuga menziesii | reverse complement strand
ATCCCTGGAACAAAAAATATTTTCAGCCTACATGTACAAAGCTGTAGAAGCAATTAAGCATGAGATGACAGACATTTACAACAGAAGATAATTGTCTCAGGGGCAGCCATTAATGGGATATCCCTGAATGACAAGGGGCAGCCGTTGGCAAGGCCATCATAGGAAGCCTTGAACAAGGAGCCTTCAGACATGCTGAACCTCTTCCTAAATCTATTACTGCTATTGCTTCTAATGAAGGTAGCACTTGGGTAGTCGCCATTGAAAAGCATGAGGCTGCCATCTTCACAAAAACCTCAAAAAAACCTGCCCTAAAACCTTGCAAAAACTCTAAAACTGCAAAAGGATCCTATAACTTCATCAGATAGTGTCTAATTCTTCATCAATTTCACTTTTACCTAAAAACTTTAGGTGCTTGCTTAAGGGAACTCAGAACTTTGCCACGCTGCTAGCTCTGTCGATTCCTCCTCTGCCTTAGTTTCCATTGCCTTTGCTGGTGGTTCCAAACGGGGTTAACCACTTTGCTACTGCACCATCCTTTCTCATAAGCACTTAACGTCAGTTGCATCTTCAATTTAAAACAATTTAAAACAAGCACTCCAATCCTTCCTTTGAAGTATGACCTAAGCTTCTACTGCAATTCGGTCAGTTGAGAGTGACACCATCCTTCACATTCTGATGAATTGATTTGGAGGCATGGGTGATTCAATGAAATTGCAAAAGAGGGAGGCAGATTGATACACGAAGTGCCAGGTAAGATGCCCTATTATTAGTTTGGAGAGATATGCAGAAAACTTTAGGTGCTTGCTCAAGAGAACTCAAAACTTTGGCACGCTGCTAGCTCTGCCGATTCCCCCTCTGCCTTAGTTTCCATTGCCTTTGCTGGTGGTTCCAAACGGGGGTTAACCACTTTGCTACTGCGCCATCGATGTCTCTATGGCCTGTGATCCTACTGTGTTTAGCTGTCTCCGCTACTTTTAATTCATAAAAATCTTGTTTTAGTAGCGCCGACACATAAATTCCCTCCCTATTTCGGTACTAAAATAGATGTATAATAAAAAAAAATGACTATTTTAGGAAGTTTCCGTCGCTTAAGCGACGACTAAAATGGATGTATAATAAAAAAATTGGTTATTTTGGGAAGTTGCCGTTGCTTCATCCGTCGCTTAAGCGACGCTTAACAACGTGCCGTCTCTTAACCGACGGTTATGAGAATATCCGTCGCTTCACCGACGCTTGTGGTCACATTTACAAAAAAAAAATGTATCATTGTGATTTTAAAAAAAGAAATCCACACGCCGTCGGATTTTGCCGTCGGATTTTGGATCAAAATGTAGTAGTGACATAATCCCATTCTCATTAGGCACCCATGTTTTCACCATAGCTAGGGTGGTTCCCACTAGGCAATACAATCTAGATTCTGTGTAGTTTTTGAAGTTTTTCTTGTTCTTCAAATTTAGAAGCTAAGTACACTTGATGGGTTCTCAAGATTGTTAAGGCAAAATAAGGTTTAACCTATGGAAATTGCAAGTCCCTTATTTTTACACCGGCTAAAAAAATCTCCAGATATTATGCTTTCTTCTTCTTCCATTGGCTACAACCAGGGTAGCTGTCTGTGCTTGAGTGCTTATGTGCTTGTTCCAGTTACATTTTGAGAGTTGAATCGAATCAAAACGTTATTTTGGCATAATCAAAATATTATCTTACAGGTTGTTGTTGGCATAATATTGAGCCAAAAGTTTGGAAGAGACAAACAACTATCCAAATTCTTCTCAGCATTGATGGTAACAACCATATGCTTATTTGTGGCTGCATTTGGGTGGTCATGGGGTTCTCTTGCATAATTTTTAGTTTCGATTCAAATGACTTGGCTTTGCGAATTTTTTGATAGTTTGGACCCGAAGGATTTGACTTACAGAGCTTTTTGGTTTGAATTTGAGTGAATGGTTTGACAGTTTGTTGTTTGAATTTGTGTCAAGTCCATTCCTCTTTACCTCTCAGAGCTGGCTCCTGCAAAACTCCATGGATGAATTAATATGATTTTCCAGTTGGCCACAACACTAGGGATCTTCACAGAAAATATGGTTAACTATGGCACTCAGAACATAACACCCTCTGGATGGTGTCTCTCTCTGGGTTTAGCTGTAGTTCCTGTAATTTTGATGATAGTTGGGGGATTTTTCCTTCTTGAGACCCCAAACAGTATGATAGAACGTGGCTAACTGGACTAAAGATGCACTATCTTGGAGAAGGCTAGGGGCACCAAGCATGTAGATGCAAAATATGAAGATATGGTGGATGCAAGTAAATTGGATAACGCCATCAAACATCAATTTAGGAATATTTTAGAGAGAAGGAATCGGCTATAGCTAGTGATGGCCATTTTCATGCCCATGTTTCAGATATTGACTGGAATCAATTCAATACTGTTCTATGCCCCTGTTATTTTCGGGAGTTTGGGATTTGGTGCAAACACTTCTCTGTATTCATCTATTTTGACCAGAGTTGTTCTTGTACTTTCCACTCTGGTATCAATTGCCACTGTTGACAGGTGGGGTCACATACCCTTGCTACTTGGTGGTGGTATTCAGATGATAGTATGTCAGGTAAGAGCAAATATGAGAGAGGGTAGGCCCTTTTTAAAGTTTTTACATATTTTGCTGCATCTTGTTTTTAAGCATGTCATTATACATACTAGTATTTGTATTTCAGTTGGTGAAGTCTAGGATACAAACATAAGCCCATTCTCATTAGGCACCCATGTTTTCATCATAGCTAGGGTGGTTTCCACTAGGCAGGAAAATCCAGATTCTGTGTAGTTTTTGAAGTTTTTCCTGTTCTTCAAATTTAGAAGCCAATTGCACTTGACGGGTTCTCAAGATTGTCAAGGCAAAATAAGTTTTAAACTGTGGGAATTGCAAGTCCCTTATTTTTACACCGTCTAAACGAATCTCTAGATATTATGCTTTCTTCTTCTTCCACTGGCTTCAACTAGGGTAGCTATCTGTGCTTGAGTGATTATGTGCCTGTTCCAGTTGCATTTTGAGAGTTCAATCGAATCAAAATTTTATTTTGGCATAATCAAAATATTATCTTATAGGTTGTTGTTGGATTAATATTGAGCCAAAAGTTTGGAAGAGAAAAAAAACTATCCAAAGGATTCTCAGCATTGTTGGTAACATCCATATGCTTATTTGTGGCTGCATTTGGGTGGTCATGGGGTTCTCTTGGTAACAGTCCAAAAATTCGTTACCTAATTTAAGGGTTTAAGCATCACTGTGGCAAGCTCTTGCATAACTCGGAAGTCGAGAGGTAAAAACTGGGGATATCAGAGTCACGTAGTAGGAGGTTAAATATTGCATTGGAAGGGACGAGATATTTATTAAGGGAACAAGGTTCCTTCCTTACAGGGTTTCCTTTACCGTTGACGTTCTCCCTCTCTCTTCCTGTACCTGTAGGTTTCAATTCACTTTCTGTGTGCTTCTGAATTGTGCAAACATCATGGCTTATGATCAGGGTAAGCAAGTTCATATCCTCACCATAAAATATGGATTTGATTCACATAATTTTGTGGGTATTTCTCTAGTTGGCATGTCTGCAAAATGTGGCTTTGTTTCTAGTTTTGTTCATTCCTTTTGGGCATCATGTCAAAATTCCCATGAATTGGCAGTTCAAAGCTAGACCGTGAATGTTTTTAATAGGATATGTAAGTGGCTATGGTGTTAATTTGTAATATCTCAGATGCAGATATTCCATTGTTTTCTATTCTAGGGATTGATTAAGCCTCCCAATTTACAATAATATTGAAATAAACTTGCATGCAAAGTGCCGGGAAAATGGCCCTATTTTATAGCTAACTAGGGCAGAGATTTTATGGTGATAGATCAACACTTACCACTGATAATTCTGGTTGATAATGATCAGAGATAATATGCATGCATCATGAGCTGATCTGGTGAAGAATTGGTGCTCCTTGCCTCTGGTGTTACCCCAGTAGCATGAACCCCTCAATCAGCTAAAGATGACGTTTTTGGTGAAGGAGTTGTTTGATGAAGGTGAGAATGCAGAAATGAAGGTCTTCCCATGCTAGAGAGATTGCCTAAAGCATGCATAAGCTCTGACCACTCTAAGCAGGATAGCGAATTGGTTTGGTGGTTTAGCTGCTCAGTCCCCCTAGCTACACAAACTGATGAGAACTGTTCCGGGTGAGAAAAATAGAAGCTGATAATCACTTGGTACTGAAGGATGATCCTGATGATGAGAATGGTGTCAGTATTCTAAATATAAATGAAGATCTAAGGACCTAGCGAATGCTTTGGGGTTTTCCAACTAAAACCCCCACGGCTGCACACGAGTCCCTGCAAACAACCTTCTGATGGGTGACGGATAACTGTCTATGGATGAATAAGATGAAGAGCTGATGGTGGACCTGGATGGTCTACCCTGAAGGAGATTAGGGAAAATATTTCACTGCTGAAACCTCGTTAGTTGAAGACGCCGTCTTCAACCCCAACTGCAATGGCCGCACGATGTGTTGCTACTCAAAAGCTCCAATTCAATAATAATCATAAGTGTTCTTATCCGCTCACTTTATCTTTATTTTATAACTTTTAACTATGAATAACCTAACTTTTGACCTAATTAGGTCACTTTAACTTCTATTTGTAGTTGACTTGCATGCAGGTGCATGGAGACTCAATCGGGTGCATGCGTCATCAAATAATGCTCAGATTTCATGCATGTAGGTGGCCTTGGCTCTAGTGGCCCTCTTCTACCCAACGATGATATAATATTGATGCCTTAGATCCTCTTTATATGACATCATTCTACAGTTGATTCCCTAATTGTCAATGCTCGCTCGAACCTACAGGAATCATATAGGTTAGCGGGTCGGTCCTCAATGCCTAAGCATAAGAGAACATTACAGTCCTCCCCGCTCGAATTTCCTTGTCCTCAAGCAACTGTAAATCTGGGTATTGTAATACCCATTCTCCCTCCCAAGTGGCCTCCTCTATAGGATAGGAATATATTTCCACTGAATCAAGTAGTCTCTGATGATTCTGTTCCTTAGTTTCTTCTCTCGCACCTCTAAGACGCGCTCTGGAATCAGAATCAATTGCTCCTAATCATCAAGGGGGGGAAGCTCAGAAGATGTAACAATATGTTTGCCAACTACCTTCTTGAGGTTGGAGACATGAAATATGTTGTGAATCTTGCTCTTTACGGGTAGTTCTAGCTCATATGCTACCTCTCCAACCTTCCGGATTATCTTGTATAGACCATAGAAGCGAGGTTTGAGTGTTTTTTCTCCTTTCTTTTTAAGAGATGACTGTTGATAAGGTTGGAGGTGTAAATAAATGAAGTATCCTACCTCAAAACTATGCTCAACCATGTGCCTATATGCATATATCTTCTGCTAATTCTGAGCAGCTTGTATGTTCTCCCTGTGTATCTTGAGGAAATATTGACCCTCCTGAATCCACTCTTTGGCCTTGGGGGCCTTGCTATCACCGAATATCTAGTCTGCGAAAGTGGAAGAATCATACCCATACAAAGCTCGGAAAGGGGTCATCCTAATGGTCATATGGTGGGTGGTGTTGTAACAATGTTCACCCAAGTGTAGCCATTTGATCCATGTCCTCTGTTGACCTGCTACGTAATTTCTCAAGTATCCCTCAATCCACTTGTTGAAAATATCTGTCTGCTCATCGCTCAGTGGATGATAACTTGTTCTCATGGCTAACTCGGTCCCCACTAACTAGAAAAGCTCTTTCCAAAAGGCTCCTGTGAATTTGCTGTCCCTGTCACTGACAATGGTCTTGGGTAACATGTGGAGTCTAAATACCTCTCTAAAAAATAGTTCGGCTACCTATGTTGCTGAATAATATGAAGAAATGGCAAAGAAGTGAGCGAACTTGGTCAATCTATCCACTGCCACGTACAAGCAGTCTCTACCTTGAACCATGGGAAACCCAGTAATGAAGTTCATAGAGATGATCTCCCACTTCTGCTTGGGAATAGGTAAGGGATGTAGTAAACCAGCTGGGTGGGTGTGCTCTATTTTGTTTTGTTGGCACAAGCTGCACTCTCTCACATGTTGTATCACATCATTTTTGAGGCCCTTCCATGAGAACCTTTCTCTAATATGTCTGTAGGTCTTGAGAAACCCCTAATTCCCTGCTAATGGTGAATCGTGCGATGCCTACAAAATTTTCTTTTTGAGGGGAGACTCTGGAACCAAGAAGATTCTATTCTTGTAGTATATGATGTCATCAATTACCCGGTACCTATCATCCTGAATCTATCCATCCAATAGCTCGCAAGCAAACTTATCTTTGGAGTACTCAACCAAAAGATGAGATCTCCAATCTAATGAGATGCTCACAAGGGATAAAGTAGATGGTCATCTGGAAAGTGCATCGACCACTACATTGTTCTTTCCCTTTACCTACTCAGTCTCGAAGTCATAGGCCTGAATTTTGCTTACCTATTTCTGTTGTCTCTTGTTTAGCTCTTTCTGCTCTAGGAAGTATTTCAAGCTGTTGTGATCTATCTTAAACTTGAATCTTCCACCCACTAAGTACTGCTTGAACTTGGTTAGTGCATGGAGAATGGATAACATCTCTTTTTCATATATCAAATAGTGGTGCTCATAGTCTTTGAGCTTCCTGCTCTCAAATGTAAAGGGGTGGTTGTTCTGCATCAAAACTGCCCCAATTCCCTCTCCTGAAGCATCACATTCTAACATGAATGGTTGAGAAAAGTTTGGTAAAGCTAATACTAGGCATGAACTCATTACCTTTTTCATTTTCTCGAATGTCTGTTGTGCTGTCTCTGACCAACTGAATTCCCCCTTCTTGGTAATACCTCCTGTAGTAGGTGCAAAGGCCCAAAAATCCCTTCAGTTTTGTCACATTTTTAGGTGTAGGCCAATCCAATATTGCCTGAATCTTCTCTAAGTGCACCTGGACCCCATTAGCCCCCATCACATACCCTAAGTATAACATCTCCTGCATGCCAAACTCACACTTGGACATTTTTGCATATAGTGACTTCTCCTATAGAATGCCAAGTACTTCATCTAGATGTCTCAAATGCTCTTCCCAATTTCTACTGTATATCAATATGTCCTCAAAGAATACCAAAATATACTTACGTAACTGAGTCCTAAATATATGGTTCATGCATTATTGGAAAGTAGCTCGTGCATTAGTGAGCCCGAATGGCATCACTAGAAACTCACAATGTTTGTAGTGGCAACGAAAAGTAATCTTTGGAACATTGTGTTCCCTGAGTCGAATTTGATGGTACCCTGAGCAGAGATCAATCTTGGAAAAGTGATTTTCCCCCTGTAGTTCATCCATCACTTCATCAATCCTAGGGATGGGATACCTATTCTTTATGGTCTTCTTGTTGAGTGCCCTGTAATCAATGCACATGCATAAGGTTCCATCTTTTTTCTTTACTAGCACTACTGAAGATGCAAAGGGACTGGAGCTAGGTTTGATGTACCCTAGCTTGAGTAGCTCCTTGATTGTACTCTCTATATCATCTTTATACCTATTTGGATGTTTTTAAGGAGTGGTGATGACTGCTTGAGTCCCCTCCTATAACTCAATATTGTGCTCAAATCCCCTATC
Source organism: Pseudotsuga menziesii (assembly GCA_001517045.1). NCBI lineage: Eukaryota > Viridiplantae > Streptophyta > Pinopsida > Pinales > Pinaceae > Pseudotsuga > Pseudotsuga menziesii. The sequence continues at coordinate 1,865,508 of LPNX011056180.1, read as the reverse complement.
TAGAGGTCGACCTGCTGGAAGGTCTCTGAATACTGCCTTGTGCTTCTGCAGTAAGGCCTCTATATCTGCTGGATGTTGTGTGGCATCATCCTGTGGTTTCCTAAAGGTAACCAAACATCCTGCATCCCACTCAATATCTCCGTTTTGGAGTACTACCTCCATCCTATGTGATGTCACTGTTGTGGGAGGGTAGGTATTCATCCCCCTCAATACTACCTTTTGTCCCTTTGCTCCTGTAAACTCCATCTCCATGGTCTGGTAATTTGTAGAATACTTCCTTATGGAATACAACAACTGGACTCATAGTACCACATTCATGTTAGGTACATCTACCACATAGAATGTCTCTATTACTGTATAATTCCCAAGTGTTACTTTTAATTTAGGAATCCTCTGACTACACTCCATGGTGTGACCTGCTGCAGCTACTGAAAACCCATCAAAACTCTCAATCTGAATGTCTCTTTTTAACCCATGCAACATCAATAAAGTTGTGGGATGCCCCACCATCTATCAACACTCCCAGTCTGTGGCCTTGTACGGTACCTCTGATCCAGAGAATGTGGAATCTAGGAACCCATGTCATGGTAGCAATGGTACCTCCTGAGGCCTGTCCCTCATCAACTATCTCTGGTGTCTCGACATGCTCCTAATTCCGATAATATTCATCCTCCCCATTTTCAGAAGAGTCCTGTATGTAGTAGGCCTTTCCTTTTCCTGAACATCTGTGACTTGGTACCCATGGTTCCTGGCAAGTGAAACATAACTTTTTTCTTCTAAGGTCCTGTCGGGTATCATTGTCCATCCATTCTTTCTGGAAGAGTTTCCTCTCTTTATCTTTGATAGGGAAATTGGTTCTAGGAGGAAACCTATTTTTGGGCACAACATCCTACAAGTCTCTAGTCCGGTTGATGGAAACTTCTAGGGTGGTGGGTCTATAAGACTTGACCCATCCCTGTAAGGGTTCAGTGAGAGCCTCAGTGAACAACATAATCAACCTGCTCTCTAATATATCTGTCACCATGAATATTATCCTCTGAAACTATGAAATAAATGCATCTGCACTACCCTTCTTCTTGAGCTATGCCAGCTCTCTAAAGTGTACCTCAGGGTCCTTCCAATGAAATCGCTCAATGAGCCTTTGTGTAAAATCTAGGTACGATGTGATGGTATTGTGACCCAGTATCACTAACCCATGGTACCGCCACTCATGTGCTTCTACGTCCAAATGCAAGGTATCCAATTTAATGTCATTTGTCTCAACCATGGGGTTGAGCTGGAATTATGTATCCAACTTCTGCACCTAATTTCGGGCTGGGCCACCCTGTGTGCCCTCAAAGGTAGGGATTGTCAGTTTCCCCACGCTGCACTGTAACTCATAGTTCTGGGTGAATGGACTATTGTAAGCTTTGGGTTTGCTCTTACTTTTAAAGTGGCAGAAGTTAGTGAAGGTCATGGCTGAATGGAATTCCTCTCCTAAATCTCTATATTCTCTCAGATAGGCACTCATGGATTGTTTTGGTTCTGCTTGTGCTAGAGGCACTACAGCTGGACTGCGTAAGAATTGAGGCATGGTGAGTCGAAAAGGATTATATATATGGGGATGGGTCTGCATGTTGGTATGTAAGTTCTCCCTACTACTGGTGGTGGATACCCTATCACTATTGGTAAATAAGGGACTGTGTGGGGTGGGCCCATTTTTCTCAGTCATTTGCTTGAAGGTACTCATAATTTTTTTTTGCCCAGTAGTGAGTTCTTTTATGGATGATATGAGACTATTGAAATCTGTTTTATCATCCTTGACCATTGTTTCTTTTCCCTTTCCAAATTGATACTCTCTGTTCCCCAAATCTATGTCCTCTAAGTCCTCTTCTCTATCTCTACACCTCTGTCTCTGGTAAGTAATGTTGTATCGGTCTTCTGAATTCATTTATAATTTTGCATTCCCATAGCTGGCAAGGAGAATATCTCTGATACCATTGTAATATCCCAAATGCATATATTCCACTGTTTTCTATTCTAGGGCTTGCTTAAGCCTCTGGATTTACAATAATATTGAAATAAACTTGCATGCAAGGTGTCGGGAAAATGGCCCTATTTTATAGCTAATTAGGGCAAAGATTTTATGGTGATAGATCAACACTTACCACTGATAATTCTAGCTGAAATGATCTAGAGATAATACGCATGCATCAATAAGTGATTTGGTGAAGAACTGGTGCTCCTTGCCTCCGGTGCTACCCTAGCAGCACGAACCCCTCAATCAGCTAAAGATGACATTTTTGGTGGAGCTGTCTGATGAAGGTGAAAATTTACAAGAATGAAGGTCTTCCCATGCCAGAGAGATTTCCTGAAGCATGCAGAAGTTCTGACCACTCTAAGCAGGCTAAGAAATTGGTTTGTTGGTTTAGCTGCTCACGCACCCCAACTACACAAATTGATGAGAACTGTTTTGGGTGAGCAAAATTGAAGCTGATAATCACCTGGTACTAAAGGATGATCCTGATGATGAGAATGGTTCCAGTATTCAAAATATAGATGAATATTTGAGGACCCAACGAATGCTTTGGGGTTTTCCAGCTAAAACCCCCCACGGCTGCACACGTGTCCCTACAAACAACCTTCTAATGGGTGCTGGATAACTGTCTATGGATGAATAAGATGAAGAGATGATGCTGGACCAGGATGGTCTACCTTGAAGGAGAGCAGGGTAGATATTTCACTACCGAAACCTCGTTAGCTGAAGACACCGTTTTCAACCACAACTGCCGTGACCGCACGCTGTGCTGCTACTCAAAAGCTCCAATTCGATAATTATCATAAGTGTTCTTCTCCATTCAATTTATCTTTCTTTTATAACTTTCAACTGTGAAAAACCTAACTTTTGACCTAATTATGTCACTTTAACTTCTAACTTGCAGTTGGATTGCATGCAGGTGCATGGAGACTCAATCGGGTGTATGCGTCATCAAATAATGCTCAAATGTCATGCATGCAGGTGCCCTTTGGCTCTGGTGGCCCTCTTCTACCCAATGGTGATATAATATTTATGCCCTAGATATTCTTTATATGGCATTAGTCTACAGCTGATTCCCTAACTGTCAGTGCCCGCTCGAACCTACAGGAATCATATAGGTTAGCGGGTCAGTCCTCAATGCCTAAGTAGAAGAGGAAATTACATAATTATAATACATTAACTGGTGCTCTGTGGACTTGAAAACCCAATGCTATTAGGTGCTAAGATAACTCCATGCCCTGTTTTTTCTTTAAAGGGCCACTAGGTATTCTATTTGAGAGGAATCTATGTTGGTTGTTACCATTTCAGGAACCTATGTTGGTTTTTACCATTTCAATCAACAACTATTATCCATAAACATGTTTAACTTATGTTTCTTGTCAATATGAAAAACTTAAAATGTTGATGGTAACTACTAGATCTCATTGCTTGCTAAAGCCATACCTTTGAGAAAATTCTGCACAAAACACTTGAAAAATTAAAAGTCATATTATTGTGTTATAGGATCGAAGCATGGGTTTGAGTGTGTAGGAAAATATTAAAAGAGGCTACTGAAAGAAATCATGAATGATCATGATTGAGGTTGGACATTTGTGTCGCGGCTAGTCCTAGCATTGCACAATTTTTCCATCTCATCTATGAATTCCTTCAGGGCCTTACTTTGCACAATTACAACACATTATTTATTTTGATAGATTTCCCAAAAGAGCACCGACCGTTAACAAGTACCTCTAGTGTTGCCAATTATTTTGTGCAAGCCACCCTTGAAATTAGATTTATTCAATTCCTCAATGTTTTCATCATTCAATATGCCATTAACACCTAATCACATAAATAAGTTTGTGCCTTCTTTCAGTGAACACACAAATTTGTAAGTGCAATAGTTTCATATTTTGAGAGAGGTGGTTTAGACACCAACACAATCAGACATGAGACACATGATAAATAAATTAATGGGATAGTTTATTTAAAGAGTAATCAGTAATGGAGTACAAATATTGTGGGAATCCCTGACTTGACAGTCTGTATTCTTATGCATTGTCTCCAATGTTATAATCCAATCTCCCAATTAACCTAATGACCTGCATGAGAAAGTAATTAAGCATATTTTATCCAAGTATCTAAGCACACATGAAAGCAAGAAGGAAATAGTGGGGAAACGAAAAAAGCTTTATTAATTGTCATTGGATATGTCATTCTGGAGTAGGCGTGTAGAAACAACCCTAAAAAAATTCCCGATTGTAGTTCAAATAAATAGTGGAAAACACCAAAAAAATTATTCCCTAAAACAAATTTGCAAAAAATCCAGGGTGAAAATTTTTGTAGCAGCAGCTCAAAGATGGAAACTATGCTCAAGGAAACTGCATAAAACATACATAAGTATCCACAAGATTAGATGTGTAAAATGAAAATCACTGACTTGAAATGTGTTGCAGTCAGACTCATATTGACATCCTCCTTATTCTGGAACAAAATTTAGGAATCGATAGCTCTTCACACCCTTTTTAGTGGGTGAACATAATTTAATCTCTACAAAAATCTTGAGTGTAAATGGTTATGGTTGGGGAAACTCAATCCCACAACCATTTGGAAAATAGAGTCTTCACACAATGATTACTTGAACAACCCAAGAACACAAAAGATATGGTGGGTTTTTCTATATCGAAATAAATCATTAGATCATATTAAGGTATATTCAAATGAATATAAATGAGGGGTGGCAGGTGTGGAGGGGAGGGGTTGTTGTGGGGGCAGTGATATTAGACCCAGAAGGAAAACATGAAACAAAATTTGAATGGGGTTAGAATTTAGAAGTAGTGACAAATAACCAAGTAGAGGCACACACTCTGTACCATGGATTGATCATCTTCCAAGGTTTGAATATCAAGAATGTCATGGTCCTTGGGGATTCATCATTTGTCAACGATCAAGTAATAACAACAAATATATGATGCAAATCAACCCTATCCAAAATGGTTATGAGGGTTAAAGGGCTTAATTCCTCCCTTTGAAACAATAGAACTCTTCCACATTTGCTCATTTTTTAACTCACAAGTGGATGGAATGGAAAACATTATGGAAGACTGGGATAACTGTGTCCTAATTAAAAATGGGGGTGACCCATTTTTATATTTAATTCCTTGATCATCCATGGTGGGAGTGTTAATGACGATGCGATGGTTATTTATGGTGCAGGTGGGATTTATCTGGGTCTCCATCATGGTTTATGGTTTTCTGTTATGGTCAGAATTGTGTTTGTTGTCTATAGGATTGGTTCACCTAGTTGTAGGGTTGACTTGATCGTTGGTAAGAAAGGCTTGCTATCAAGATGTGACCCTTACTCCTGTTGTGGCAAATTGGGATTTTTGTTTGCTGTAAGGTTTGTTGGCCTTCTTCTCTCGGGGTTTTCATTCACAGTTGCGTCAACAATAGCGTAGAGTTTTTTTTGGCAATGGTTTGATTTGTTGGATATTGGGTTGCTTCTCCACATTTTATAGGTAAATACTCTAGAGGAGCATAGCCACCTTAGTAATTGTATGATTTGTGGCATAATGGACATACACAAGGTGTTAAGAAAACTTGCTAGTTAGATGAATGGCCCGCACAGAGAATTTTTTCACACCAATATGCAATTGGAAGCTCAATTAGATAAACAAGTAGAGTTGGAAGTGAAACTCGAAGCTTTGTTTATATTGGCCAATCTAATGGATGAGAATGGATGAGACAATTCAGTGGTTTGTTAAGGGTTTTGAACCCGTGAATGAATACATGATGTTAATAACCTAAGATTGCACAAGTGGTCATGTGGGTTTGTTTGAAGTTTAACTGCTTGATGGTGGATGATGTAGGGTGAGCCTGCCAGGTAAGTTGAACTTAACTGGTTATTTGGGATATTATCCACAACTAAACCTTGTCTGGCTATTAAAGATGTCATCCTTACTCTTTATCCATGAACCTCCATGAATTAACCCTGTTTAACATCCCAACTTGGAATCCAGACATGTGTAACTTTTATTATATAGCTTGCTGTAGATTGCCTTTTATGATCGCTATTTTTCTCACTAAGGTTATTATTGAAGTGGTTTGTAGTTTGTACAGAGATCGGTACACCTTAAATCTCTAAGTGCTACCACTAAATGCCATTGAATTCTCCTTAAAATGGTAAGCTTGTAAATGCCTGTTTCTACATGTTAATGCAATTTTGATTATCAGGAATGACCATTTCAATATATAACAAGTCTTGAAGATGTGTGTTTCCTGAAATTGTTTGGTTGAAATATATTTTTTTAACTGAAGCAAACATATGTAACAAAACAATCAGTGAATTACAATCACTTTTCAAATGGAAAAAAAAATAATGATGTTGATGGACATTTGAGATTCCAGGCCTATCCCATATTTGTAGCCACTAGTGCAGCTGTTATTATGTGTTGCTTCGAATTGAGTTGAAATTTGTTCTCAAATACAGAAGTGAGGTATGTATACTCTCTAGATTTTGGATTTTATGCTGTTTTTTCGTGTATATTCATTTACATCTAATTGTGTTTTGCTTTTATTTATTAATATACTACTCAAAGAAAACCGAGTAATGGGAATACTTGAAAACTTTGAGGAGGGAGAGAAATATGCAGAACATTCGCTCAGGGAATATGTTCGCAACAAATCCCCTGAGATCATGCCTTCCATAAAAAAGTACTTCACTGAGTCTAAGTGACTTGTTATTTTTTGGTGGTAAACATTTTTCAATAACAAATTACCATGTTTGACAAGAATTTTATGTTGAACAATCTGGTTGGTGAAAAATCTGCAAACAAAGTCTGCCATAACAACCAAGTCAATAAAAGGAAACATAGTTGCATAGTTTGGCACCCAAGATATGTTGAATATTTTCTAATAACAAATTCTTTTCTCTACATATTTCCTGATACTGGCAATGTATTATGGCCCTAACAAATGCATCACATGCATCATCTATGCCTCCCTAGAAACCAGGTGAAAGTGGTATAACCACAATAACCCTAAAGCAATGTTTTTCATTATTGGCTTGAATGATACGATCATATAATGATTGAAAAACAAAGTTCTGAATAGTATAATCTCCTTAAGGACCGGATACAAAAAAACCCATTTCTTTATTATATGAAATGCTTTGCCTTTTCATTAAGTGAACAGTAAATTGCATGAATACTAGTCTCTTCAAGCTGACTTGTTACCGACCATTGATTGGCACTCCTTAACACCTAATGGATGTTGTTTTCTAAAGGATGAGAATGGACGTTAACTGCGAGTCTATTAACTATTGTCTATATGGCATGTGAGATTGTGATGTTTATGAATTTCTTTATAGATGTCTTCTCCCATCAGATTTGACTTTCCTATACCATGGCCTTGGATATTTGAGGTATGGACTACTTTGAAATGGAATTGTGATCATTTTTGTCTAATGAAATACATTCATTTCAAAGTTTATTTTGCTTGATAAACTTAAATTTTCCACACTGTAAATAAAGTTGCAAAATTACCATAAAAAGGTTGTTGAAACAAGGAATTTTAGACCACTGTTTTAAAAAAATCTCCAAAGTCTATTTCAAAAGTCTTTTTAAATTATTTGATTTCAGCTTATTGTTGTATTATTTATAGCAAGAAGTGACTAGATATTCTAGTTTCTCTTGATTTATTGTCATTTTTGAAGTCCAAGTTGCAAAGGAGAGTGCAGATGTGATTATATTTGATGACAACTTTTCCAGAATCATAATTGTTGCCAACTGAGTGTTAGGGTTAACCTTGACTTGAGATCGAGTCAAAGGTGGTTAGGTCTAGCACATGGTTTGTTGTAGCCCATGGTATTTTCCCATGGTATTGCATGTGTTAACCTTGAATTGAGATCGAGTCAAAGGTGGTTAGGTCTAGCACATGGTTTGGGCACATGGTTTGTTGTAGCCCATGGTATTGTCCCATGGTATTGCATGTGATTAAGCCTTTATAAGGCTTGAGGAGGCTCCATTGTAATTGTACTGGATGTGGGCATTGTATTGTACTAGAAGAGAGACTGTGAGAGCGTGAAGAGGAAGTGCAGCTGTTTTGCTGCAGGGTGTATCCCTTCATCTTTCTGGACTGCAATAAAAGGACTGGCAAATTTATTTGTGGATGTAGCCCATTGTTTGGGTGAACCACGTTATATCTGTGTCTCTCTGTACTATTTTAATTTGTTTTGCATCTTGTTTATTGATTTAACTGTATATCTATTATTACTCTGCGGTCCTATTTTCTAACAATTGGTATCAGAGCCAAAAGGTCTATTTGGTTTGTAAACTCGCAGGAAAGAAGGGTTCCTGGTTCGAGTGGGAGCAATGGCGGAAGAAGGAAAGTTTAGGGTCGATAAATTTAATGGCCAAAACTATCAGTTATGGAAGATGCAAATGGAGGACTATCTGTACCAGAAAGATCTGTACTTGCCGTTGGGCGAAAAAGAAAAGCATCCAGCGGCTATGAAGGATGAAGAATGGGAGGTTTTTGACAGAAAGGCACTAGGAACAATACGGCTGTGCCTAGCTTCGTTGGTGGCCTTCAATATTTCGAAAGAAATAACAACAGAGGGTGTGATGAGAACATTGAGTAAGCTCTACGAAAAACCCTCAGCTTCTAACAAGGTATTTTTAATGAAGTGTTTATTTAATATGAAGATGTCGGAAAGTGGATCTGTTGCTGACCATTTAAATGAGTTTAATACACTTACCAGTCAGTTAAGTTCTGTAAAAGTGAACTTTGATGATGAGGTTAGGGCTCTTCTAATCTTGTGCTCATTGCCAGAAAGCTGGAATAGCTTGGTCATGGCTGTAAGTAACTCTGTCCCTAGTTCAAACACTCTTAAGTTTGATGAGGTTGTTACGGTTATTCTTAGCGAGGAAATGCAAAGGAAAAGCATAGGTGAGACATTAGGTAATGCGTTGACCATGGAGAGCAGAGGGAGACAAAATGAGAGAGGAAAAAGCCCAGGAAATCGTGGCAAGTCTAAAAAGGGAAGATCCAAGTCCAGATTCAGAAAAATAGAATGCTGGAACTGCGATAAGAAAGGACATCTAAAGAAAGACTGTAGAGCACCAAAGAAGAAAGGTGAGAGGCAGCAAGAGACTACCCAGGAAGCTAATGTAGCAGGTGATGTGTTACAAGATGCTTTGATTCTTGCATTATATAATACTAGTGATTACTGGGTAGTAGATTCAGGGGCTTCATGTCATGCTACACCCCATAGGAAATTATTTTATGATTATGTTCAAGGTGATTTTGGGCATGTGTTATTGGGGGATGATGGACCATGTAAAATTGTTGGAAAGGGTAAGGTACGGATCAAACTAAATAATGGAAATGACTGGTTTCTAAAGGATGTAAGGCACATTCCTGCTATGAAAAGAAATCTGATCTCAACAGGGCAGTTGGGAGATGGCGGCTGCTTGTCTACGTTTGGAGAAACGTGGAGGAAGGTTACTAAAGGATCAATGGTGATTGCAAAAGGAGATAGGATAGGTACGTTATATTTATGTCCTCATAACACTGATTATTCTATTTCTGTAGCTTCCACAGAAACAGGTGCAGCGTTGTGGCATCATAGGCCTGGCCACATGAGTGAGAAGGGGATGCAGATTCTCCACTCAAGGAAACTGCTTCCAGATCTGAAGCAGGTAAGTTTGGAATTGTGTGAGAACTGTGTTTATGGAAAACAGAAGAGAGTTAGATTTCTCAGGGTTGGGAAACAAAATAAGAGTGAAAAGTTAGAGATTGTCCATACAGATGTATGGGGACCAGCTCAATCTTGGTGTCTCTCGTTATTATGTTACTTTTATTGATGATGCAACTAGAAAAACTTGGGTTTATTGCATTAGACAGAAATATGATGTGTTTGATACTTTTAAGAAGTGGAAAGCTTTGGCTGAGAATGAGACAGGAAAAAGGTTGAAATGTCTTAGATCTGATAATGGAGGCGATTATTGTAGCAAGGAGTTTGACAGTTACTGTTCACACAATGGGATTCGTAGAGAGAAGACAGTCCCTGGAACACCCCAAGAAAATGGCGTGTCAAAAAGGATGAACAGAACGATTATGGAGCGTGCAAGGTGTATGAGATTGCATGCAGGGTTGCCCTAACAGTTTTGGGCTGATGCTGTAAACACTGCTGTTTATTTAATAAACAGAGGGCCTTCAAGCGCTTTGGATGGTGGAATTCCAGAGGAGGCATGGACAGGTAAACAGGTAAAATACTCATTTCTGAGAACTTTTGGTTGTGAAGCATTTGTCCATACTGATAAAGATGATAGAGAAAAGCTTGAGGCTAAATCCAAGAAATTTACTTTTATTAGATACGGGGTTGATGATTTTGGTTATCGCTTATGGGATCTTAAAAATCACAAAATCATTAGGAGTAGAGATGTAGTATTCAATGAAAAGGTAATGTACAAAGATCAGTTGTAGGGAAAGAAAGAAGAAAAGGAAAACAAACAGTACACAGTTCTTGATGAAATTAAAGAAAATGAAGTTCCAAAAGCACCATAAAATCAAGAGCAGCAGTAGGTACCTGAAACTCCTGCAACTGTAAGAAGGTCTACTAGGTTAAGTAGACCCCCTGAACAATTCTTTCCTTCACTGTATTATTTATTGATGACTGATTTTGGTGAGCCAGAATGTTTTGAAGAAGCAATGCAGGTAGAAACTAGAAAGAAGTGGGAGCAAGGCATGGATGAGGAGATGGAATCATTGGTAAGAAACCAGACTTGGGATCTGGTTAAGTTTCCTGCATGAAAAAGGGTATTGCAGAATAAATGGGTTTACAGGTTGAAGGAAGAAGATGGAGAAAAGAAGTGGTACAAGGCTAGACTTGTTGTAAAGGGGTTTACACAAAATAAAGGTATAGATTTTGATGAAATATTTTCTCCTGTTGTTAAAATGACTTCAATTAGAACTATTTTAAGTCTAGTGGCGGTAGACTATTTGCATCTTGAACAATTAGATGTAAAAACGACCTTTCTCCATGGGGATTTGGAGGAAGAGATTTATATGCAGCAACCACAAGGGTATGAGGTCAAAGGGAAGGAGAATTTGGTTTGTAGGTTGAATAAGAGCTTGTATGGCCTGAAGTAAGCTCCAAGGCAGTGGTATTTAAAATTTGATAAGTTTATGACAAAACAAGGTTATGATAGATGTCATTTTGACCACTGTGTTTATTTCAAGAGGCTAGATAACGGAAGATATATTATCTTGTTATTGTATGTGGATGACATGCTTGTTGCAGGGTCTAACATGCAGGATATAAATGTGCTCAAAAGAAAACTAGCTAAATCATTTGCGATGAAGGATTTGGGTGCTGCAAAGCAAATCCTTGGTATGAGAATAACAAGAGACAAGAAAAATCGCAAATTGACATTGTCTCAAGGTGAGTACATAGAAAAGTTGTTGCAGAGGTTTAGAATGCAGAATGCAAAACCAGTCAGCACACCTTTGGAAAGCCATTTCAAACTAAACAAGCATATGTGTCCAGAGACACAGGAAGAGATAGATTACATGTCCAAGATTCCCTATTCATCGGCAGTTGGGAGCTTGATGTATGCCATGGTGTGCACAAGACCAGATATTGCACATGCAGTGGGAGTTGTGAGCAGGTATACGAATAATCCAGGTAAAGAGCATTGGAAAGCAGTAGAGTGGATTCTCAGGTATTTGAGAGGTACCACTTCTGATGCATTATGTTTTGGAGGTTCAAACACTGTTCTACAGGGATATGTTGATGCAGATATGGCTGGTGATAAAGACAGTAGGAGGAGCACCACAGGGCATGTTTTCACTGTAGGTGGAACAACAATAAGTTGGATTTCAAAACTGCAACAGGTTGTTGTACTTTCAACAACGGAAGTAGAGTATGTTGCTGCTACAGAGGTTAGTAAGGAGATGATTTGGTTGCAGAGGTTCATGGAAGAATTGGGTAAGAAACAGGAGAATAGTAGGCTATACAGTGACAACCAGAGTGCCATTCATCTTGCAAAGAAATCAGTATTTCATTCAAGGACTAAACATACAGAACTCAAGTACCACTTCATAATATCTGTTCTAGATGAAGAACTATTAAAACTGGAAAAGATTCACACTAACCAGAATCCTACAGACATGTTGACAAAGGGAGTAACCAGAGAGAAACAGAGTTCCTGCTTGGTTTCTGTTGGCCTTAAAGCATGAAGGTGAAAAGAATAAATTTTCCAAGTCCAAGGTCCAGCAAGTGCAGCAGCGGTAGAGTTGCTGTGATTAGTCACCATGAAGGCACATGAAAAAAATGTAATGGAGCGGTTTGCATGTAAATGGGCATATGGCTATAAGACTTGGTAAGGAATGCATACCCCTGGTAACTCACCAGTAAAGTCGAGAGATAGACCTAGGTGATAGGGAGGTGTATGTAAGATTCCTTGGTAAATACTTGAGGGGAGTTGGTGATTACTCCAAGTCAAGTTTAAAGGGGGGATTGTTAGGGTTAACCTTGACTTGAGATCGAGTCAAAGGTGGTTAGGTCTAGCACATGGTTTGTTGTAGCCCATGGTATTGTCCCATGGTATTGCATGTGTTAACCTTGACTTGAGATCAAGTCAAAGGTGGTTAGGTCTAGCACATGGTTTGGGCACATGGTTTGTTGTAGCCCATGGTATCGTTCCATGGTATTGCATGTGATTAAGCCTTTATAAGGCTTGAGGAGGCTCCATTGTAATTGTACTGGATGTAGGCATTGTATTGTACTAGAAGAGAGACTGTGAGAGCGTGAAGAGGAAGTCCAGTGGTTTTGCTGTAGGGTGTATCCCTTCATCTTTCTAGACTGAAATAAAAGGACCGGCAAATTTCTTTGTGGATGTAGCCCATTGTTTGGGTGAACCACATTATATCTGTGTCTCTCTGTACTGTTTTAATTTGTTTTGCATCTTGTTTATTGATTTAACTGTATATCTGTTATTGCTCTGCGGTCTTGTTTTCTAACACTGGGGCCATTCAGTATTTATAAACATTCAAAAATTTGTACAATTTCAACAAACAGTTAATGTAGTTGCCCTAATTGTGAATTTTTCCTCAGCATGTTTCAGAGGCAATTTGCATATTATTGTTCTATTTTGCCAATGCAATTATATATTTTCAATATGTTTCCATGCATGCTTTCTAGCTCATTTATTAAACAACCTAATGGGATATGAATGCTGCGGTGGTAATGTTCTCTTATTTATTAAACAACCTGATTAATGACATTTGTTTGGTATTTAACCCTTAGGTAGCACTCCCCTAACAATAGTGCAACAATTATGGGTGAATGTGATCATGGATACTCTTGGAGCATTGGCATTGGCAACAGAGCCTCCACATGATGAATTGATGAAAAGAAATCTTGTTGGAAGAGGTGCAAGCATCATAAGCAATGTTATGTGGAGGAATATTTTTGGCCAAGCTCTATACCAGCTCATTGTAATATGGATACTGCAATCCAAAGGAAAAACACTATTTGAACTGGATGGACTTGATGCAAACTTGGTTTTGAACACACTAATCTTAAATTCATTTGTCTTCTGCCAAGTACCCTCACTATCTCTCAAGTATTTGTCAAGTGTTGTTTGTTTTTGATGGCTTAAAAGAGATGCCGGTTGATTCAACCCCATGTTTGCAAAAAAGGCAGCAATAAATCTATCCACATTAGAAGGAACTCATCGTTTCAAAAATTTCTATAGAGATGAAGAAAATTTTCCAATATAGTAAAGATGTTGAATCTCCTAAGTAGAACATGGGAAAAGAAAATAAATTATTTGATCTGTTGAAGAACCACCATTTCCAACCTTGTTATAACATTGAGAGATATGCTCTTGTAGAAGAAATAGTGGAAAGAATGTTGGGTTCACCAAGAAGCATCCAAAGGTTGAATTCACCTTGGCTTAATCATATATTAGTTTTGTTCAATAATCCCGTGAAGCTACAATGAATCACCTAACAAATTCCTACAATGCCAAACAATGGATTTCACAAAGAGGAGCTCTAGGTCTATTTGACTGCTTATTATGGAAAAACATACCCATGAGGTACAAAGAGAACTACATTTGAATCGTTGATATATGTACCTAGTTTAAGCCTCCAATGATCAATCAATTGTTCGACATCCAAACTGAGTAGACAAAAGCTCCAAGCCCATCTACAGTGCAAGAGCACCTGGATGGTATCTTCCAAGGGAGACAGGGTTGCATGGAGAAAATGATTAGAATACAAAGGAAGAAGAATGTTGCACGTCAAAATATGGCATTGAAAACATGTAATCATAGGTTCCAAGACATTGCATTAAAGAGGACACGAGAAGAAAAAAGGGTAGAAGTTCCAATTAACAATTGATCAATCACCAGAGAGATAAAATCAGGCTGGCTGCCACCCTACTGGAATTAGCAGGTTACTGTAGGATATATTTCCATAAAGGTGTATTCTTCCATCTCTTTAAGGAGGCTACTGTTATTATAGCTCTTAATGTGAATAAGTGGTGTTCCTTGTAAATGCTAAAAACCAAGGTAGATATCTTTATTAAGTGAAATGGTTTTGTATCAGAAAATTAAGTTGTGTATAAATCCACAGTAATCACTTTGAAATGAGTCTACCATCCTGGGACAAAAACATACATAAGATATGTCCATCTTTAGTAAGAACAAAAATCATATCAGGTAACTTTACATCACCAATAATCCCCACAGGAACATTTCCCATCCTTTAAATGATGGAAACAATTGACATCTCACAATGATTGCTCGTTCAATGATATTTGGAGATGAACATGGTGGTAGAGTGGTAGTCAACACCTGCTCAAAGGTTTTTGATAACTTGAATAGGTTTCAGAGGTAGCGTGTTGAGAAGCCCAAATGCAATAGCCATATTTTCACTATGGTTGCAAAAAATTTATTCCTTTTGTTCATCATCAACATCGTTAAACAAAATCTTATGTCTGGCACATAACCTGCGAGCTTCATTTGGGTAGGCAATTTGTCCAATCTCCCCAAATATTCATAAATTTTCTGCATTTGTGGGTGTGATGTTTTTGCATTTGAGCTTTTTCGCTGGGGATCGACAAGGGATATTTCTTGTGTGCTCTGCGCCTTGTTGGAGGATGGAGTTGGCATGGGCTGCATGCAGGTTGGCAGAGAATATTTTTTCTTGTGGCTTTGAAATTTTTTCGTTTTCTATATTTTGCCTACAATATAATGTCAAAATAAGGCTCTTCCTTAGCATGGAAGGAGGGAGTCACTTGATTTCAATCGGTAATGTGGTGTCCGGATGTCACAGTCTATAGCTTGTGTTAGGATGGCTAGTGTTGGCATAGACACCTGTTCTTGCACAAGATTACCATTGTCCTTTGTTGATTTCAATCTATCACATTGTCTCTGCAGTTTTATCAGGGTTTGCTGAACACTGTATGTGTATAGGAAGCGAAGAATTTCACTAGGGCAGTGCTTCTAGGCTAGGAAGGGCCTGATCATAATCCTGGAATTTGGATCTCTTTCAAAATGCTAGAAAATAAGGTTGATAATGAAGGGGGATTTGCATCAACTGAGCCACATGATGACAATGATTTTGTGGAAGTTGATCCAACTGGGCGATATGGCCAATATATGGATATTCTAGGTGAAGGCGCCTTCAAGACTGTCTATAGGGCCTTTGATGAAGTTGATGGAATAGAAGTGGCTTGGAACCAAGTGAAGATTGATGATCTTTTACAGAATCTTGATGATTTAGAGAGACTGTATTCTTAAGTGCATTTGTTGAAGACTGTGAGGCATAAAAATATCATCAAATTTTACAATTCGTGGATTGATGATAAAAACAAGACTGTCAACATCATAACAGAGATTTTCACATCAGGCACTCTAAGACAATATCGAAATAAGTAGAAGCATGTTGACATGAAGGATGTCAAGGGTTGGGCAAGGAAAGTTTTGCAGGGTTTACGCTATCTTCATAGTCACAATCCAACTATTATCCACAGAGACTTAAAATGTGATAACATATTTGTTAATGGTAACCATGGTGAGGTCAAAATTGGGGATCTTGGCTTGGCTACTATAATGCGGCAAGCACATGTTCATAGTATCATTGGGACTCCAGAATTTATGGCTCCTGAACTTTATGAATTGGTTAACATCTATTGTTTTGGAATGTGCCTGTTGGAGATGGTGACCTTTGAGTATCCATACAGCGAATGAAAAAATCCAGCTCAAATTTATAGAAAAGTGTCATCCGGTACAAAGCCTGCTGCCCTGAATAAAATAAAAGATCCACAAACAAGGGAATTCATTGAAAAATGTCTGGTTGCAGCACCCCAGAGATTGCTAGCAAAGGAGATTTTGTTGGATCCTTTCCTTCATTATGATGGGTGTAAAGAGTCTATAGATTGCACCCAACCCTCAACCCCCCTCCCATCAATTGATAGACATTGGTAGAAAAAAAAGGAAGAAAATTGGATGGCAGCTTGCAGCTAAAGGAGGCAATGGAGCAATATTGGTCTTGACTGGAAAATAGATATTGGTCTCAACTAGAAAATAAGAAGACAGAAAGAGATGGATCCTTTCGGTCTTGATACACCAAGTCAAACTGCCATAATGATCAGTCACATAAAGAGCTTCTAAAAGACCTTGAATTCCCCAAATTTGGAGCGAAGAGCTTCTAAAAGACCCTAAATTCCCCAAATTTGGAGAAAATTTTCCAAAGATTAGTAAAAAACACACGGGTAAGAGGATTTACTAATTCCTAAATTTATATATTGCATTTGGGCCTTGATTTCGAGCCGTACAAACCCTCTAGCATATTGCATTTGGCCCTTGGTTTCAAGCAGAATTTTTATCAATGTCATAATCCAGGATGGTTAGTGTAAGCACTTGTAAATTTAATCCCTTCTATTACAATTCCCGCTTTCCAGATTAACGGACAATTCCCCACCTCAGTCAACTATGGTTTTTACACATTTTCCGTTTGAAGTGTCTTTCTTTTAAAAATACCTTCTATCTATATTCTTGTGCCTTTCTCCCCTTATTCTCAAGTGTCACTAGAATATGTACCATTTTTCATGCTTTTATCTTCCTTTGAAGTTCAAATTTTTTATCATGTTGCACAACTTAGTGCAATTATGTCAGAGTTATTGTAGGAAATTGAGAAGGTAAAGGGTTCCATATTTAACAAAAGACATCTTGGTTTCATGCTTTCCTTTAATCCATCTTGTGGCTAGCTTGGATGAACTTTGGATGTGCAGCAAATAGTCTGAGACTCTAAACAATAGATTATAGAAAATTTTGGATACTGTACTCTTTTTCCTTTTCTTGCTCTTTGTCATTTTCTTTTCAGATATTTTAATTAGATTTTGTTTGTCTAGATGTCCCGTTGTTTCTAAACATTTTAAACAAGATGATATACACCTATTGACAACCATTTTGAGTGCCACAACTCACTTTGAACTTGTTCTGTTTGTAGTCTCCAGATGCAAATTATTTGATCATGGGAGACTATGTTGACCGAGGGTACTATTTGGTTGAGATTGTTACTGTAAGTATGGCATTCTCTGATACCAATCAACTTATGCATTGTTTTCCATTGTAGTGGTTATGCCTCATTTGTTTTTCAGATTATTTTAATGACAAAGTCCTTTCATGGTAGCTCTTTTGTTTAATTTTGTACAAGCATAGAATTTTGCAAGTTTAAACTATTATTGTGCAAGTTTCAACTTTCACACTCAATCCCAAAATAAATTCCATTTCATACTACTCAAATATTGTGACGACCAATCTTGGACTTAAGATCTACATTACCCTTTTTGAATTTTCTGTACTGGAAATAACAGTTAAGGTTAGCTTGATTATAGCATGTTGGATAGTAAGTTATAACCAATAGAGTGCATGCTCAAAAGAGTGGCGGCAGGATAATAGAATTATTCTATATCTTTAGGCATCATAGAATGTATAGTCCAAGAGAGTTCGTGATGGCCATATTTTCCTTTAGATCATCTCTAAGATTATACAGGGATTACAATTGCAAAGTGGTTGGAGCCAGAGAGGCACCCCTAAAATATATTCCTTTTCACACTAGTCAAATATATTGATGACCCAATTTTGGATTTAATATCTACATTACTTCTTTTATGTACTAGAAGTTGAAATAATAGTTAAGGTTAGTATGATTATAGCATGTTGGATATTAAGTTATAAGTTATAACCAATAGAGTGCATACTCAAAGGAGTGGCGGTGGGATACTAAGAGGTGATAAAGAATTGTCTAGTCTGGTGTGGGTAAGCATACACAAGCTAATTTCAGGAGCAGTTAAATAGAAATATATCATCACCTCAGCATTTGTCCTGTGCTCCTCTCCTTTCCCACACCCTTTCCTGTCTCCAACAGCTTTGCTAATGGATTCCCTGGTTTTAATAATTCAAAAAAATTCCATATCTGTTTCACTTGCTTAATGACAATAGTTATGTAATTTTTTCATCTACAGTATTCACTTCCTCAACCTAAAGGTGGAAGGGATGCAGTGACCAAAAATCCATCATGAAGTGACAAACTTCTGTACCCCAAAACCAAAAAATCAGTTTCAAATAGAGTAAGTTCGCATTGGTATAATGCAATCAGATTCAACACTAGGAAGGCAATTCCTTCATAAACTTATTTCCAACGTTTTTTTGAGCAGGATATAAACATGCTGAGCATTGAAGATATTGGTTTCAAGGTCCAGGAGAGAAGAGTTCCACTTCAGGCTTGAGTACGGGAAGCTGTAGCTATAGCTATTTTCAATGGAAAAAGAGTGTGGCATCAACAAGAGGAGATTCACAATCAATTGTTAATTTGACTCCTAACTGAAATGGTGTCGGTGAAGGAAATTCATTAAAAAATTATTCCAAGTAGTTAGAATTTGGTAACCAGTTGATACCGTGTAAGTTCAGGAAGATATGCAATAACATATGAACACTATCTAACTTGTCTAAAAGCATCAAAATAGTAAGATATAAGAAACAAAAGAGACAAGAGAGAGGAGACAAGATTTACATGGTAAAATCCCAAGGTGGGGAGACATCCATGGAAATAGGCCTTCTATTATTCTAGTAAACTCTCCAACTTACAACACTTGAGCTCTCCACACATGCATACACTACTCACTCATCCATTTGATCCCCCTCCACCTCTATTACATAAGGTAGAGGGACAGGAGAACAAATCTCAGGATGTATGTGGGATCAACTCACTTTATGACTTAGTGAGTTAATGAAGAATAAGAAGCCCAATAGTATAATTATGACTCATTGTGTTTACAAATGCCTTATTATAATGACATGCTGTACAACTATAAATGAGAACACTAGACTAACATTATCCACATTCGTACACTTCCATCTTGTTTTTTGATAATCAGAGTACAAGTGAATCATCAAAATTCCAAACACATTGAGATTAGGATGCATTATGTTGGTTATCTCTGTGCTTATGGAAAATTTGTGTCAGTCTTTGGTCCTTGCATAGATCTGTTTCCTGATATCTTCACAAGTATTTTCTGGATCCCACCTTCACCAGTGTACAAACACGAATCGGTATAAGCAAGCTGCATTAAGTGGGGAAACATGATGTATTGTAATGTATTCTCTCCGTGGTTTACTACTCAGATCATGGGATTTTTTGAGATAATGTGGTACTCTTCACTTTAGGTCATGTATTGATCCATTGTACTAATTATATCTTTATGGAGCTTCATATAGGTAACTTAACTTACCCATTTATTGTATTCTCTATAGTTGACTATGTCAGCCTAGTCACCCTCTTGAGGTTGGTGCCATAGCCCTAAAATATATTTAAAATATCGAGACACACTCATCATTTCCATCGAACTCATTCAAGTGAATTCATCCATTCTTCGCCTAAGGGAGTGTTTAAACAATTTTTTGTACTCATGGTATTTTTGCTCTATTTGTGTGGTTGGTTATTCTTTGACGAAGATATGGTATGTGAACATCTTTCTTGTGATAGGGACTGTCATAAATCTGCTGGTTTGATGATTGGATAAGGATTTTTGTTGAAGAGATCACTGTGGATAAACTATCTTCATATGATTTCATCAGTTGGTGACAGAAGCGTTGTCTCTAGACAACATTTTGAGGATCCCTGAAATGCTGATCTCCTTTGGCAATATTTCTGTAGGGAATTTGGAAGATAGCAATCCATAAATAGATCATTTCAAATTTGGGTTCATATCATAAGGTGTTCTGTGGAAACCACTATAACATTAAATGCTAATACAATATCTATACTTGTTGTATGAGAGAAAATGTATCTAGAATGTTCTTGTTGTATCTTGGAACTAGGAACTTTTGTTGTTTGACTTACTATACTGAACTCTCCTTAAAAGTAATCTCTAAAATGCAAAAAAAAAATAACCTTATCATTTGTTTTGTTTTTAGATTTGATGTATGTGTAATTTTCATATTTCTGATCTCAAAGTTTTTTTTTGTTTAATGTATTTTAAACATTCATTTTTTTTGTCTTATACCCAAAATATCCAACCCTTATTTACAGAGTATTCTTGTTTTGCATCCCTGTAGTGCGTAATTTCCATATTTGTTATTGTCTTAAGACCTCAGTATTTGTTATTTTTCCTTGTCAGAACATTGTTGCACCTCTCTAATGTCCTCTTTATGCATTATTTAATTGTTTATTTTGCCTCATAATTGGTAATCATGTTCTCTCCTTATCTTTTGAGGCAGGATAAAATTGATTTTTAGTACTGGGTTTTTATTGTAGAAATATCTATTTCTTTAGTCAACAGTCTGAGAAGCTTGAACATATTATGAAGGTATGACATATGTAGGGTAATATCATTAAGTTGTGTTAATCAAGCTGCACCTATGATTGATATTCTGGAAAGTCAAGGAAATATTTGGCAGATTCAATGTATGAGAAGATTTTCATTATAGGAGGATTCATGGTACGAGCTGTGTATTTTTAATAGGAGGAATGCGAAGATGAGGAGATTTTAGTTACTCCAGAATTTGCTCTTTATGGAAGGAATACTTTCTTGTTTCCTTAGCTAACCTTTTCAACAGACTACGTAAGGTTTGAGATACTCAAACATAACTTATCTTTTGACGAGGGTCATACTTTTCAGTGGAGCTTATCTGACATAAAATACTTAAAGAGCCAATCAAAGTGGCGACTTAGATATGTATTGCGGATGTTTTAATACTTTACTTGCATAGATACAGTGTAGTGACATGGGTACATTGTTCCAATATTCGGTTGTGATAAGTTGCTAACATACTGTCATGCTCCCTTGGCATGTGCACTTTCATTGTGGACACACAACATCACATAATGTGGATGAGCTAGCATGGATGGACAGGTTAACAATTCATTGAATGGAGGAGTCCAATGGCGATAGTGGATTGTCTTCCTTTTTTCCTTGTTTAAAATGAAGAGCTGCAATTGTGAGAAATGTAATTGCAACTAAAATTCATGTATCATAAACATAATCCTGAGGAAATATCATTTTTGAAGCATTTATAAATATGTTTTTCCTGGTTTTTTGCTATAATAAAGGATGCATTGATGATTTAAACTTATTGTATGTTTTCTTGATATCCGATACATCCCTGTTCACATGTTATTTATCAGTGTTAGGAAAGTTTTTATTTATAGTTTATATCCACTAAAAATGGCAATTCATGGTATGAGCTGTGTTTTTTTAATAGGAGGAATACGAAGATGAGGAGATTTCAGTTACTCTAGAATTTGGTCTTTATGGAAGGAATACTTTCTCGTTGCCTCAGCTAACCTTTTCAGCAGTCTGGGTCAGGTTTGAGATACTCAAACATAACTTATCTTTTGACGAGGGTCATACTTTTCAGTGGAGCTTATCTGACATAGAATACTTAAAGATATTCTGGCTTTCCCAAGTGAGTAAAATTCTGGTCATTTTGTTCTCTTTAGGTACCAATTATTGGCATCTTTAGGTACCAATTATTGGCATCTTCATATCTTGTGCTTTTGTGTGTTCGTTGATATGAAATTCCTCAGCAAAATAAGTATATGTTTGAAATTTGAATTCCTCGACTTGGAATGGGATTTTCTTTTGCTAATATTTAATTCTACTTTAAACAACTTACCAATTTACAGACTTGCAGTAGATAAGAGGGAAAGTTTTGTTTCTGACTCTTTGTTTTTGATGCAGTGATGGCATTGGGCTTCGAAATCCTTTCAGGAAGGACTCTTCTTTGGACTATGAGAATGATAGTGATGAAGAATGGGAAGAGGTACTCATCACTAAATCTCTTTGGTAAGAGTATTTGTAGTATTTTTATTAACTTTCTTACTTTGTTAAAAATTTCAGGAAGATCCTAGGGAAAGCCTTTCTGACTGTGACAAGGATGATGAGGAAGAAAAGAATGAGGTTGACACATATAAGTTTAAATCTAAGGAAGATGATGACAGTGATGGGTTTTTTGTACCCGATGGATATCTTTTTGAAGATTAGGTAAATTCTACATAAAAACGTTGTTTGATGGGGTTCTTTATGGAGTACATAAAAAAAATTTGCTGTTATTTTAGTGTTTCCTGTTGCAATGTCCAAGTTTTATTTGGGGTAATTGAAGGTTCATCCCCTTGTTTTAGTGTTTCTTGTTGAATGTCCTAGTTTTATTGGGTGTAATTGAAGGTTCATTCCCTTGTATTGTTGCTGGAATTTAACTCAAAAGCAGGGTTATTATAGAAGTATATAAGTTGAAAGCAATCATTTAATTACTTAGGGGATGTATATAGTTGAAGGTATTTATTGGCCCTGATGACTATTAGTAATCCGTCGAACTGCGCATCTAATGGAGTTACAGGAAGGGATCCTGACGTAGCAGTTGCTATAAATGGTTGTTATATCAACCTTTTTATTATTATATTCTACAACCTCCCTATGGGCTATAACCTCTTCCTCTTTTACCAAACTTACATCATTGCCCTCTCCTTCAAAACTTTCTTTAAAATATATAGCAATCTTAATGTTGTTCTCCTTTTACTTATAGCCTCAATGGGGTTGCTTCTTCCTTCCCCTAATCTACACATTCATAAACAAGAAAAGTGTTCATTAAACTCTTGTCCTCATGGGTATGTCCTCTAGGGACTGTACATACTTGGATGCACAATAGATGATTGCCGCATTATCATCCTTTTCCAACTCTAGTAAAACATCAAATACCTACTACTCATCATTTTCTCTCAACTCCCTTGCATGGATATTTAGATTCACCTCCTCTTTGTAGAAGGTTTCCTCAATATCTTCTCTTTCGACACGTCAATGTTGTAATATGTAGAACATTCAATGTACATAGGTCCAAATTTAAGATATTCATCAAACACTTTAAAATGCATTTAAGATGTATTTTGATGATGATGATCCATTTAATGGACAACCTATACTTTTTTTCTATTTTGTATATTCCATTGGAATTCCTATGCATAATCTTATTTATGTAAAATGTTTTAATGACATTGAATGATAAAACTACATTTCATGGTATTATATGTATAATTTATATTCATTTTTTTGTATTTTTAATATAGTACTATGTTATAGTTGTAAAAAAAACTCTCTTTTTATTTGTATTTTATTTATGTGATTGTTATATTTTTTAATTATATATAAGTTTACGAGAGTTCCTTAAAATGTTTAAAGCACATGCTTCCCTTTATTTAATTATTTCAATAAGCTAAAATACATGTTTATCTTTATTTCATTGTTTCAATAATTGACACAA
>LPNX011056180.1:1792611-1834281 GCA_001517045.1 Pseudotsuga menziesii | reverse complement strand
ACAATATAGATAGATCAGAATCTCCATGATGAAGATATACAAAGGATCATGATCTCCATGAAAGCTAAAGATATACAATGGATCAAGATCTCCATAATGGATGAAGATATTTGACATATATTAGAATCAAGTAACGAGAGTTGAAATCTCATGAACACTGGCACGATCAAGGAGGTAGCATATCAGAAATGAAACCATTCTAGAAAGTCTTCTACACAAACCGCTACAAGTACATATCCTACTATGTGAATAGAGGTGTCGAGGTCGAACATAGTAGTCCATCATCTAATTACTGGTCATTGATGTATACCGTTAACAGACGTGAGATCACCCAACAATAATAAAAATGGGAATCAAGGTACTAGAGTGCAATCTAACAAGTGTGATAAATGTGTTGAGGTCGAACACTTGAAAGAATCCATTGATCAGGGGACATTGATGTATTCCCAAAACTGTCGATGGCGAGAGAACCTACCACTGATGACTGTAAGTGTCAAGGCACTCAAAATGAATCTAGACTCCTATCCTAGAATAAATGATCTGAAGTTGATGGGATGAAATCCGCTGGAAGGAGGGAATTAAGGCATCCCCCATCATCCAACACGAGGTACTCAGCAAAGCTGTATAATGTGGAACGACTCAATCATAATGTGCTTGAACCAGGAGAAGTACCAGGAATGGCCGACATGCAAAGTCAAGAAAACTGAGGAATGGCTGAATCAAGCTTCAACTTCCTTCAAACAAGAGCATAAAGGTGAATGGTGACTGAATGTAGGCAGCATAGACTCAATATACAAAATTGGGACATCTTTGCGACATAGGAGGCATCGACAAAGGCTCCATAGGGACTGGAAGCTTAACTAGTCGATGGAGATAAACTCAGAGAAATGAGTACAACTCCTAAAGTCAAACTATTAACCCAACCAATGGATGTGATATATAGTGCTCTGTTCAAAGGCGACACGACTCAACTGC
Source organism: Pseudotsuga menziesii (assembly GCA_001517045.1). Classification (NCBI taxonomy): domain Eukaryota; kingdom Viridiplantae; phylum Streptophyta; class Pinopsida; order Pinales; family Pinaceae; genus Pseudotsuga; species Pseudotsuga menziesii. The sequence goes on along the minus strand of LPNX011056180.1, from coordinate 1,833,306 downwards.
TGCCAAAGAAAACATCTTTTCCTGTTCGGATTTTTGGTTTTTGGTTTTTTTTTGGACTTTTTAAAATATATTGAAAATCTTGAAAAAGAATAAAAGTGCTTTATAGTTACAAATATGGGAGGGGATGAGTGTTAAGGGGCAAACAAACTAGTTCCAAGCAGTGGAACATACTTATGCTTAATGCAAGGAAACATGTGTAGGATAACGTCACTCGGGGGAAAATCCCCTCCCGGTAAAAATGGGGAATCAAGATGCAAAAGATATGTAAAATGGCTTTGCTTGCCTAGACATGAGACAAGATCGAGCTATATGGCTGATAATCAAAGTTAAGGAAGCCAGCATAAGGCTCAATAAGGCAAGAAAAACTCATGATAATGCAATTACAACTTGACATAAGAGAGTCATGGGGAAAAGGCTAGCAAAAAGATCAAGAGGAGTATGAAGCTCTTACGCAAAGTCATGGTGATACTATACAAAGGACTCCCACACCCTAAAAGAAAAATGTCAGCATGGGCACCAAATGCAAAACATGAGCTAACTAGGGTACCCATGTATGGTCAAGCTCTACCATTCACATCATGTCACTTCTAAAAGCAACAAGAAGGTTCCATGAAAAGATAGAATGGGTTCGTACCTAAGGTTATAATGAAACGATCATAAGGTCATGCAAAGTGCAAACAGATGTGAAACCTAACCTATATGCTAGTTTAGAAATAATACCTGATATTGGCATGAATGGGTCAAAACCACGGTCAAACTGTGCTCAAAACAGACTCCTACATTACCAAATTAGTTCAAAATGGTCCAAAATGGTCAGAAATGGTCAAAACTATAGAAAGTGGGTAAAAAATTTCAAAAAATTTAAAAATTCTATATCATTTGAAATTTTTACGCATTTGAACTCAAAACTTCCAATGCGAATTTCGGGAGCATCATCTGACCAAATTTGATACTGTTTGATCCAGGTAACTCCCCATGTCCTCCTCTTCCTATTTCATGCAATTTTTTTAAGTTTTCATGGTCCAATTAATTTTTTAGGCCATCCTAAGTTGTGCGTTTCAACCCACGCGGGTATTGAGGTTTTTTCTGCGTATAGGGCTCACGATACGCGGAAAAAACACCCAAACCCACGTACATACATGGCTATTTTGCAAACAGTTGTGTATGAGGCCACAAAGGAAGTTTTCTAAGGCAAATGGTGATCAAAACTCTTGTTTTTTGTGCAAGATGGTGTTAGATTGGAGGGAGAGAGAACATGGTGATGTGGAATTGGCCATGCAAGGTGATTTAATGGCCCAACAGGCATTATGTGCATGTGGTTTGTATAAGTTTTGGTGTCTTGGCAGCCTCATGGCCAAACCAAGACTCCTCCAGATGCTAGTGGATTCCTGGGATATAGACTCTGAGAGTTTTCACATTGACAGGATGTCACTCAGCATAGAAGTTGAGGACATATACTTTATCACTAGTTTATCCTGACGAGGAGAGGTGGTAAATCTCCGATCTCACGAGCCAGGAGATGGATTGACTATCGATGAGTACATTGCAGTGTATTGCTTTTCGGACACGAAAAAGGTTGGTAGTCAAATCCCGACAGACTCTATCCAGGTACTGGGATGGAAGGCCATACTATTGAAATTAGGCAGGATAGTTGGATTAGCTTCACTCCACCAGGCCTCTCGGCCACTGATGTTCTATGCGATGGAGTGTATGAGACCCACAGTGTATGACTGGAGCACTGTGCTATTGAGAAACATGAAGCAGCAACTCAGTGACTGCAATATGGGTAGGGTGTGAAACTTTGGTTTCGACAGCATACTGAGCACAAACTTCTTTGAGCGTGTACCAGGGCTAAGCCCTAGAGTGGAAATTCCTCCACATAGAGTTTGAGATCTGTCCCAACGACGTTGGGAAAATGTTATGCGTAGACTGGGCGGAGGTAGGGTGGCTAACCCCTACCCAACTGACTTATTTTCATGGTGGCGGAGGTATATCATTGCCATTGATGACTACCCCTATGTAGGGATAGACTTTCATGGAGATCCGGACATGCTCCTACCACCAGGAGCGGAATATGGTGACATAGGTAACGAATCCCAAACCCACTTTTTAAGTTTTTTGAATTATTAATTTTTGTTTTGTTTTTGATATATTGACTCAAAAGACATGTTTTGGTGTGACGACACATAGTGACAATTTGTCTTGTGTATACAGATGTTGGACCACGACGACCGATGGTTTCCCTCTGTTGGAATATAATAAACCCACTCATAAAATAATTAATCATTATTTGATTAATTTCCTACCCACTAGCTTAGATAGTTGGCATCCACTTGCACCTTAGAGTCAACACTTGCCATCTATATCCTAGGAATGATTTATTCCTGATTCTGAGTTGATCTTGACCACTTTATAGCCATCCAAAATTGGTAACTACGCTTTACAACAGAATCTGCTTTATTCTGCTTTTTCTGCTTTATCCTGCTTTTCTATGGATAAGGTAAAGCTAGTCAACTAGGAAACTGGCAGCTTTTGTTGCCAACCCATCCTCCATTATTTTCTCTCCATATTCTAGGATTAGCAAGTATTTCCTTTACTCATCATCACTCACTCATGCTATTTCTAATTCGTGAGGTGCTTGGTAGATTGGGAAAGTGCTTTAGTCAACTATGGGGTTTATCATAATTAGTAAGCCTGCTTTTATGAGCTAGCTTGAGTTGTCTTCATGCAACTCCTTTTTCCTTTATAAGGATGTATTACCATTTAATAATATCAATTATCATTTATTGATCATTCATTAATGGGTGTTCATTAATCCTTCTTCTTCTCTCCTTATGCTAATTCTCTACAATTCTCTGTGAGGTTAATTGTGTGCCTAGATCCTTAGCCAGTTTATGAAATTCCTTATGCCATCAAGGCTTTAGAATTTCTACATGGTATCAGAGATAAGGTTCTCAAAGTTCAAGTTCTACATGCTATTAGAGCTGAGGATATCAAAGCTCTACATGATATCAGATCTTTTAGAGTTCATTAATTAATCCTCCTTTTTTAGATTTGCAGGTTTATTTTGTAGGTTCAACTTCGAATGGATTCAAGAGTATCAGTTCCTCTTCTTTCTCCATTCACAAGCTATTCAGAGTGAAAACTGAAGATGATTTCATATCTAAAGAGACAAGGTCTCTATGAGATATCTATTGGAGCTGGTGAAGAGTCTTATGAAGAGCCAAGTGACTGGTTGAATCACTGTGATAGAGCAATTGGAGCTATTTGTCTATCTATCTCTCCATGCATGCGCTACCTTATTGATTCTGTTGATTACCCAAAGGATCTCTGGACAACATTGGATAGAGTTTTGGGAAAGGACAATGAGGATCCTTCTAGCTATGTGGAGAGTGCCTCTAGCTCCTCAATGATTTCTCTCTCTCAAGATGTCTCGGCATCTACAGTCTCTGATGAAGTTGATCATGAAGAAGAAGTTTCTCATATAGTTCCTGTTGCTACTACTCTCTTTGATCCGAATGCTTCCTCTTTCAATCAAGAAGCAAATATTGAAGAGCCATCTTTTCCTGTGTCTCTTGAAGTAGAAGATATTGATTCATCTTCTCATGATGTTGTTGATGAAAAAGAAGTGACTAATGGAGCTGCTATTTCTATTGATGATTCACTCACACATTGAGTGTTCTCTATGTATTCTATCATGGATTCTGAGATCCATATGCTAGACCTCTCACACCTTGTGCATGCCTCTCTTCTTGATGGTGCGCAACCCAGTGATTTTTAGGATGTTTGCTTAGTCAAATCAAGTCCTTCCAATGTTTTGACACTTACCATACTTGATCCCATGTGCTTCTGTAGCTCCTCCTTTGTTCTTGGCACTCATTCTCAGAGCCTCCTTAAAGATTTTGAACATCACTATCTTTCCTCCTCTCATACTTCTACCATAGAGGATTCTTTACCAGTATATTCCCACGAGTCTAGTGTTGTGCTTATTTGTAATATCTTGGATTCTTTGGAAGCTAGATCAACCAATGGATCCCATGCATTCACACTCTTTGATCCCATTCCTTCTTTATGTTCTTACATGATCGCTTGCACACATCCTCTCTGTGTAAATGAAGATGGAGACATGATACATTCACTTGGACAATTATTTCACCTATATGGAGCTCATTTCATCTCTACTGGTTTGAAGTTCAAGTCATATCATCATCTTGGAGCTGATTACAAGTCTCAAGATCCTTCAATATTTCCTTCACATCATTGGATTTCAGTTGTTCTACATGGTCCCATGTTCCATCCTACAGCTGTCCTTGATCCAGGTGAGCAGATTGATCTTCTTCCCAAGAAGAAGATTCCTCTAGACATCAGCATTTAGTTTGGAGCAGCAGCAACACCAGCAGTTCAACATTTTTGGTATTGATTTTCATGTCCTTTCTTGAGGGAGGATTTTCCCCTTGAGGTTTTTCCTCTTTCCTCATTTCTTTGGACAACATAAATTGTAAAAGGGTGACCATAGCTTTATTGCTGGGCCCTATATGCATAAATATTTCTGATTAGTTCAAGAATATCATCATAAAGTTAGGCTTAAAGGGGGGTGTTGGAATATAATAAACCCACTCATAAAATAATTAATCATTATTTGATTAATTTCCTACCCATTAGCTTAGATAGTTGGCATCCACTTGCACCTTAGAGTCAACACTTGCCATCTATATCCTAGTAATGATTTATTCCTGATTCTGGGTTGATATTGACCACTTTATAGCCATCCATAATTGGTAACTGCGCTTTACAGCAGAATCTGCTTTATTCTGCTTTTTCTGCTTTATCCTGCTTTTCTATGGATAAGGTAAAGCTAGTCAACTAGGAAACTAGCAGCTTTTGTTGCCAACCCATCCTCCATTATTTTCTCTCCATATTCTAGGATTAGCAAGTCTTTCCTTCACTCATCATCACTCACTCATGCTATTGCTAATTCGTGAGGTGCTTGGTAGATTGGGAAAGTGATTTAGTCAACTATGGGGTTTATCATAATTAGTAAGCCTGCTATTATGAGCTAGCTTGAGTTGTCTTCATGCAAATCCTTTTTCCTTTATAAGGATGTATTACCTATGTAATAATATAAATTATCATTTATTGATCATTCATTAATGTGTGTTCATTAATTCTTCTTCTTCTCTCCTTATGCTAATTCTCTACAATTCTCTGTGAGGTTAATTGTGTGCCTAGATCCTTAGCCAGTTTATGAAATTCCTTATGCCATCAAGGCTTTAGAATTTCTACACCCTCGTCATAGATAGAGGGGAATATGAGACAATATCATGAGTGTGGATGCGGAGCGGACGCTCCAAAGCATTCACACAAACTTCATACGCTTGACACACAAGGTACCCATGGCACAAGTTGAGGACTTGCTTGAGGCCATGCAACGCCAGGTGGTTGGTGTACCACGAGCATGGGTTTGATTATTCTGATGGCTAGCTAGAGCCGTAGTGTGCTACCATGATCAGAACCCCCCTCCTCCTCCTCATGCTTAGAGACTTGAGAGTATTTATTTTTGTACGATTGTGTATTGTATTTTGGTGGCTCAGATGCCCCAATTTCATATTATGACACTTATGTATTATGACGTCACTTTTTGGATGTTCATGATTTTTTTTTATGATGATCGATTTTATTTATTTACATGTGTGCAAAAAAGTATGTTTATGATATGCTTATGGTCTATGAAATAAATTCCAATATAACACACAGTTAGCATATGAGTCAGCAACTTGATTACAAATTCTTGAAACATGAATGTATGTTATATTCTCAAATTTCCATTCTAGCAATCTCACACGTAAGAATCTTTGTAATAATATCGGATCCCTAATACGATACGAGCCATTAAGCTGTGAAACCACTAATTGCGAATCAAGACTTACCTCAAGAGAGAGAACACCATGTGAAATGGCATCACACAATAACTCAATAACGACACTATATTTAGTAACATTGTTCGAAAAAGGCCATAAACATACGCCTCCTGAAGACAATACTTGACCTGTAGGAGTATAAATCACCCAAGTAGCCGAAGCTGAGTTTTGAGTGTGACAGCTAGCACCATCGACGAATCCTATGTAAACAGAAGAATCCATTGACATCTGCCATAAGAAATGGAAGCTAATCAAAAAACCCGATCACCATAAGAAAACCTAGCTATGCAATTCAAAAAATGTACAATAATATACAACAATTAGCCCTATATGAAGATCATGCATAGTATTTTTTAAGATAGAGCCCATTTCTAGGCTCTGCCAAGGCTGTCCCTTCATAATCCACTAGCTCATAGGTGCCCTTGTCTAACAGACGTTTGAAAACGTAAGGACCATGCCACATGGGATTAAAATTCCTTGCCCCTAAGGGTTCTTTAGCTTGATCCTACAAAAGGACCAAATCACCTTCACTAAACTTCCTTGGACAGGTAGATTTGTCATATTGGACCATGATGCAACGCTTATTTACTTCTAGAGCCACTAAGGCATCTCAGCGCTACTCATGAAGCTGCTCTAAGTGGACCAAACATTCTTCCAATGTGGAAGTGTCTGGTAAAATCTCTATAGCTAGCTTCAAAGAAGGGATTTCACATTCAACCCGCAAGACATGCTCCATCCCATGTACTAGCTGACATGGAGAGAAACCGGTGGTAGTCTTAACCCCGGTTCTATAGGCCCACAAAGTATGATATAACATGATATGCCAACTCATCTTGCTTTGTGTGATGGTTCGTTGGAGAATGGACTTAAGTGATTTATTCACTGCTTCAACCTGTCCATTCTCCTGAGGGTAATAAGAAGAGGAGTTATCCTGCTTATACCCTAACTTTGAATCCAACTCTTCCATCATTTTATTTTGAAGGTGCCTACCATGGTCAATGACAAGCTCTTTCGGAATGCTGAATCGAGTAATAATTTGGTTGAAAACGAAATGCACGGCTATCTCACCATTGGATTTAACCGTGGGCATAGCCTCTGCCCATTTCGTGAAATAATCGACAGCCACTATAATGTGATGATGCCCCCCAGCCGAAGCTGGGTTGCAATCCATAAAGTCAAGCCCCCACTTGGTGAAGGGACAGGCGGTGAAAATAGGATGTAATGGGGCTAGATGCGAGTGCATATTGCATGTAAACACCTAGCAAGGGTGACACTTCTTGACCGCATTAACACAATCTTTGAAGATCGATAGCCAAAAATATCCTTCTCTCAATATTTTTTGGGCTGTAGAAAGCCCAGATAAATGACCACCACACGCCCCTCTGTGGCAATCATTCAGCACAACCTCAGCCTCATCATGGGTTAAACAACGATGCAAAATGGAATCTACCCCACGATGGTATGAAGTGTTATCCACTATAAGGTAGTTCTTAGCTACATGACGTAATCGTCTTTGCTCATCCCATGAAAGTTGAGTAGGGACCTTCAACGTTTGCAAATATACAATGATATCCCCATACCATGGGTCCAAAGTTTAGATAAGGAAAATACGCTCAATAATGAACGTATCCTAATAAACCTATTCCTCCTCCAAACTTGTAAAATCAGATATGAGCTCCCCAAAGAGCAACGATTTCTTCAATTTCGCTGAAACGAATTCGAGATCGAACTCTTGCAAAATAACAATCCATTTATTGTATTTTCCCCCAATCGTCCTTCTAGTGAGGACAAATTGAAACGGATTGATATGAGCTACAACCAAGGTTCGACGAAGGAGAATGTAATGTCTCAATCTTTGAACCGCATGAATGGTGGATAAGGAAAGCTTCTCCACATGGGAATAACGGATTTCCGCATCAATAAGGTTTCAGCTCAAATAATATATGACATGCTCGTGGATCTCCTCATCCTCATGAACCAAAACCATACCAACCGTCTCCATGGAAACGACCACATAAATCAAGAAATCATGGCTATAGTCAGGTGGACTAAGCACGAGGGCCAATGCTAAGGATTACTTAAGAGTGTCAAAGGACTCCTGGGCTCACTCATCCCAGCAAAAAGGAGTGTCCTTCTTTTAAAGATGCATAAATCCTTTAGTCAAGTTGGAACAATTAACTACGAATCTCTGCAAGAAATTTGCCATTCCTTGCAAACACTGAAGGTGTCTAATATTACGTGAGGGAGACAATTGAAGTATTCCCTCAACCTTTAAGGGATCGATTCTTATATCCTCCTTGGATACGATGAACCCTAGTAAGCGACCAACAGTCATGAAAAATATGCACTTATGAGGATTTAAATGAACCTGGTACTGACGACATCTTTTGAATACTAACCTCAAATGGTATGGATGACACACTCTCAAACAATAATGAGCAGCAAGGTCATCCAAATACACTTCGATAATCATCTTGAGATCATGAAAAATTAAGGTCATAGCCCATTGAAATGTAGCTCCAATGTTTTTAAGGCCGTAAGGCATCTTCCAATATGAAAAGGTACCCCAAGGACAAATAAATGTAGTCTTATGTTGATCCTTGGGTTTGATATGAATCTGATTATATCTGGAAAAAACATCCATGAAGGAGAACACCTCGCTTCCCGCACACTCATCCAAAAATTGATCAATAAATGGAGTGGGAAAATTATCTTTAGGACAAGCATGATTTAAATCATGAAAATCAATGCATGTATGGATTTCTCCCTACTTCTTAACAACCAGAACAAGATTTGAAACCCATTATGTCAGGGGAACATGATAGATAAAACCGGCTTTTAACAGTTTCTCTATCTCATCCTTAATGGCGGGTGCTTTTCTAGGATTCACCACACGCAAACATTGTCGAATTGGATTCACATTTAGATAGGTATTAATCTCATGTTCGACAATACGAGGGTCAATACCTTCCATTTCCTCGTATGACCAAGCAAATATGTCACAAAAATCTTTAAATAACTCGGTATAATCTGTGATCTCATCAGGGGAACAAATCGCCCCAATGTAGACGTTCTCAACTTTGCCAGGATAAGAAGAAATATTGATAGGAATAATAGGTGATAAATTCACCATGTTCCCATCAACCATCCGACTAGGAGAGCTTAATGGAACCACGGGACTAATAATCTTCTCACTAAGAATCTCCCTAAAGTCATAAAGCTCCATACAATCAAGTTTGAGAAGAAAATATGATCGATGATGTAACTCTTCCCATGGTGGCTCAACCCGAGACATGGCCTGAATAATGGCTTCATCCGATGGAAAAACATCGTCGAGGCAATAATGTGTGTGAGACGACTCAACTACCCATGCAGGTAGCACATACGGGTCCTCCTCCTTTGTCCGTGAAGAGGAAGAACTAGGATCTAGAACTTGATCTAGATTTGCTTGATATGATACCATCGTTGCAGGCAATGACACATCCGTTTTGATAGGTCCAATCGAAGGACTCGCTAAAGGAAGAATCCAAGGATCTTCCATATGGGTAGTGTGAAAAGACATCGAATTCAACGAGGAAAAAGCCCCACCAAAACTATATCTGATCATAATAACAGGTGCAGGATAGCTAAAGGTTCCCATAAGAGACAGATACATACCCACACCCACACTCCCAGTTCCCAGCTGAGAATGATCAATAATCGAGATAGAAGTTCCCGATTATGCATTAAGACTCAGATTACAGAATGACGTCTGATCAATTGTAACGATCTTCCCATTAAATGGAAAGCATACTAATTGAAAGAGAGAAGAGGCTACAACTTTCATACTATACATCCAATTCTAGCCCAACAAAATATTGTAGTCAAGGGGTGCATCAACCACCTCGACCTTGATCATGACAGTCTTCCCTCCCAGTTGGAATTTAAGAGAAGGAAGAATCCCATGCTGCCGAAATGATCTACCATAAAAAGCTTTCAACATAGGAGTATATTGAGACAACGCGGGAGAACCCAAACCCTTCCAACATGACAAAGACATCACGAAAGCAGCAATGCCTTCATCAATCACAGTGTCTTTGACGGTCATATTAAGACATTCTACATGAATCAAAAGAGACACATAGTAAGGAAAGTGAGACTGTATTCCCATGGTTTCAAATTTAATAATGGAAGAAGAGTTATCATCACTAACCCCAAGATTAGAAAGCAAGTCTCTCCTTTGTGGAGGACAAGTTTGAAGTACTTCAAGTGCGGAAATCACACAAGGAGTTTGGCCCAAATCCTCGACAACAGAATATTTCTGGGCGGCTTGGGCATTAGGATTATGCCCTGAATGCTTGAGGATTCCCTTAGAAATGCGAGGTGAAACTTCAGGTTTATCCGTAGGTTTTTCGACATGCAAAGGGCTCTTGATTGGAGTAGGTTCCTTTCCAAGGTTCGGTTGTGACGAACCATAATCCTTCACACAGTCACAACCTTAGTAGTGTGCACCATGTTGACGCAACCATGACCAGCATTGGCCTTCGATAGATTTTGATCTCCACCCAATGCACAATGAGGATCAATGGTCCTTGAGTTCATATTTTGATTGTTGGGTAAAGCATTAGTTAGCATGGTTGGGCCCTGTGCTATGAACCTCAAGGCATATTCCATATGAGGGCACAAGTGAGTGAGGTTGTCCTCCTTACATAACTTGGAAGGAAAATTTACCTTACGTTTAGTCTTCTTGTCCCCCCTAGCATTACGAGTGTTCTTGTCATTATAATTAGCATTTTTGTTCTTATTCCCACCCTCACGATTCTTTTTCCCTTTCTTTCTTATTCCTTCCACGCTGCTGGTTGCCCTTCTGGTCCGATGATTGCACGAAAAGTACACTCGTCGATTAGGTAGGTTGAGACAAAGTCGTGGCTTGTCCCGACACGGATTGATTAATTGACAATTGGCTCATTTTTTTCACAACCAAATCTGCAGGTTTGGTACTTGTACAACCCACAATTCCATCAGCATGTGGTCCAGGCTTGATCTTGGGATCGAAAATAGGTCGCAGAGCATTAGGTATAATCTAATACAAAAGTCCGATTTGAGTGTAGATCAAATCCAACTCTTGTGCCCTAAAGATTGCTTGTTCCTTGTTTTGGACTCCGGATGTAGAAAAATCCTTTGCGATGTACGGTAACAATGACTTGAGGAACCAATCAAGGAGAAATTTCGATGGTATAAAGGCTTTAATCAACCGCTTCCATCTACGCCACTCTTGAATATGATCCGATATATGTGTGGATTTGTCTTGTCGAAATGTCGACAAGAGTTCGGTACCGGCGTCGTAACGTACAGGTAGCTGAAAGTGATTGAGGAAATTCATAGCAAGGTCATCAAATAAAATGAATGGCCCCCTTGGTAACTCTATATACCATTTCGCTACAGGCTTGGTGAGGGTGCGTTGAAATAGCCTCAAACGGATTGAATCGTCATGTAAGGAATTAGAAGAGAACCAAAGGTGAAAAGTAGTGACATGCTCACTAGGATATTCTCTAGCTTTGCCCTCAAACTTGGGAATGTCCGAAGGAAGCTTGTTAGGGACGGTTGGCCAGGCCAGGTGATGAGATACTGGATCATTCATAAGTCTCGATAAGTTAGGTAAGTTCAATGTTGTGAGGAAAGGAAGCCTAGGTTGAGCTGGTCTATGCCACCCTCCTTGATAGTTCTGGTTCATGTAAGGCTGATTGTTATAAATACCATGGCCTTGGCCATAATAACCACCTCCCATTTGACCCATATAGGGCTGCATGGAAGCATTGTGATGTGGGGTACCTTGATTATGTAGTGCTACAAAGCCATAATTGGAAGAGTAAGCAGGTTGTTGATACCCATACCCATAGGGTTGATAGTTCTATCCATACTGCGGTCCATAAGAAGCTCCATAAGGTGTCCCATGGGATGTCCCATGAGAATGTCCATAGTTAGGGATATGGGGAACTCCTTGCGATGGACCATAAGACGATCTAGAAATAGGGATATGACCTCTCAACAAAACAGGAGGTACTTGACTCTGAGATACTACCATGTGAGCAGTCATAGTACGAACATGGCTAGTAGTGATATTCCATCCTGAAGGACCACATGAATGAGGGGGAGGAAGGGTTGTAAAAAATGCATTCGAAGGAGTAGGGTTCAAGGATGAAGGGACATGTGAAGGGATGTAAGTGGTGTTCTCAATGGTCACTTGTTTCGGTTCTGGTATCCGCATATGGTTACTAACATTAGGTCTAGGATGAACATGTGAGGTTGCTTCCACCACTGGTATGGAAGGTGCAATGTGACTAGTGCTCCCAAATATCTCTGCATGGAAAGGAATAGGAGTGGCCCTAGGCATAGTGCTAGGTTCAAATTTCGACTCAACATGGTGTGCCAAATCAGGTGCAGGGATATCATACATGCCATAACAAACATGAATAGTGCTTGTGGGTTCATAATGAGTCTCGTTGCCTGGTAACCAATACCGATGACCTGTGAATGAGGGATCATAACCAGAATGTGAAGGTATTTCCAGTGAAGGATCATATATGGTAGCAGGATCTTCCTCCCCAACATCATGAGGTGGAGAGGACATCTCTAGAATATCATCCTCATGATCTCCCATAGTGTGTGAATCAAAGTGAGAAGTAGTCCGCCCGAACTGTTGATTTCTCTCTCCCAAAGGAGGAGGAGACGTGGAAGGCAGAAGTCCTACTAAACGACAAGAATGGTGAAGTGCCGCACCTGAATCCATAATGACTCAAAAAAATGAAAAGACTCAATCTAATTACGTAAACCCTAGGAAAACTAGCGCGCACAGAGCATACACCTATAAAATGTAAAGCCAAATCGCAAGCAAACAAGGGTAGGATATGTGAGCTCCCAAATGAAGCAGGTATGTCTCACCTAGGAGAGGCTTGAGACTCCCATACATAATAAGCAGAGGTTCATAACCAATTATAGTGGCCCTCAGCTTCAACACATATAGCGACTGTGCTGTCCGATCCCTACCTGGCCAGGACACCTGCAGAATAATCTTTGTGAAGTACCCCCTAGATAACCTAGGTAAGGCAACTAAGGTCACCTCAATATAATCAATGCTTAGGCGGATAGTCGTAGGCAGGATTGACTGTATGGGCAAGGTAGAAAAGCTCTAAACTCTCAAAAGAGCCCCCAGATACGAATACAATCCTGGAAATATCTCCGGTGCTACTTAGTTACAACCAGGGGCCATCCCAATCATAACCACTCACACTGCCTCATGCTTAACTCCCTTGTAAGAGGAGGATCTTGAGAACACTAATTATATAAAGGAATTTCACACTCTCACCTAGACAGACACATAAATTTTTCGTTTAGTGGTCTTGGAGAATTTACTCACAATGAACTATTCCAAGATCCTAAAACCTAGTCTTGTTGGTGCACCCTATAAAAGAAAAGAGCGTAATTCATTTTATTATGTGTTGATTTTAATTGGCTTATTACTCAAAAGGGAAAATGGTCATGCAACTAATGATGTGATGATGCAACAAGAAGTAAAATACACACCTAACAATCAATGCAAATGCACTGTGTCAAATGAAGAACAGGGTATGCTACTATGTGAAGTGCAAAATTTTCCTTCAAATGAATATGCAATCATTCATATATGAAAATTTGACTAATACTCTCCAAGAAAACCTAATGCAAGTACCATGAAAATGCAAAAAGCAAATGTTTTTGTATTTTTTAAATTAAATGAGATAAAAAGAAAAAGTATGACTCTACAACCCCCATACTTTGTAAGCACTATCAGATAGCACCCAAGAAAAGAACCAAGGTAAAAGAGACCTAATGCACTAATCCCAAAACAAAAAATAGAAAATGAAATGACAAGAACATTTTAAAAAATTTAAACTCAAAAGTGTCTCTGATTAGAAACAGGGGTGTATACAGACTCCATAAGAATCCAAGAAGACTTAGCAATCATCCAAACTCACCCAGCAACACTTAATCTTCCCCCAAAAGGAAAAAATTAGGGCATACATGACTGTTTGCAGAAAATCTATGTATATACGTGAGTATTCCAGGAAAACACACGTGTACACACGACTCTGAAGGAAAAACCCGCGTATAGGAAGAAAAAGAGATAAAAAAGAAGGAAAACAGACAAGCACTGAGACAAAATTTACTCCTGTAAGACACTACTAGGAAAACATGCCCCCAGACCCGACTTAGAAACAGAGAAATCAGAGCAATTCAAGAACATTGAATGCTGGCAAAACCCCTAATGGAAATAACTAGGAACTCCCCAACAGATTCGCCAATTATATTACAGAGAAAACTTCCTATGGCTCGGGGTGTACCACAACAGACAGAGTAACCACATAAATCAATCCCTTCTCAATATGCAAGAGAAATAAAACATCTAACACTAAAGGACATCAAAACATACCTTATTCCGGATGGTTGATGTAGATCCCTGTTGAGCTTTTCCAATCCCGCTTGTGTTAACAATTTGCTCTTTCAACAATAAGAAAACAAGACAAGCATGTTATATAATGGTGTTAGACCTACTCTAGCATATATAATCAATAATGTATAAGCAATTAAAAGCATCCATGGATTCAATATTCATTTAAATGCACATCATTGGACATGAAAATATATTTCTATTAATATAAATCAGAGATTACAAGAATGACAACCTCTGTCGGCACATCTACGAACTGAAGAAACTGAGTCCTCCACTTGGGCCTCCACCACCTCAATCCTCCATCTCTCGATAGCAATATTGCAAGCAAGGCAAGCTTGGGAAGAACACCAAGTGCTCCAAAGGACAAAGGGATGCAGACTCAAGTATAAGCAAGCTAAGGAATAAATGGACTATAGTTTTCTTGCTCTTCAATTCCTCCTCCTTCAATGTATCCAAAGGGTTCCTTATATAGTGCTTCAATGGGGTAATGGAAGGTAAAATCCGAGCAATCTCGAGGAATATGGAAGGCCAAGAGACAAGTAACTCAGATCCACATGAAGGAAAACTCCAAAATATTTGGCCTTTTGCACACATCCCGATGTACGCGGGTTTAAGGGTTATATCCGTGTGTAGATGCGAGAAAGGGTTTAAAAGTCGCGTATGGAAAATAACAGGTGTTTTTAGGGATGATATTGGAAACATCAAAGGTACAAAAATGGTCCATGGGGTTCAAAGAGTCTGCAGAGGGACAGGGAAGGCCATAAATGTGTGATCAACCATGTGTGGAAAAATCAGTTGTAACAGCAGGGTCATCCATAAGTCACGGACTAGAAAGATATGAATTCATCTGGCTAATGAAGACAATCGCTGGTTTGGAAATCCCGTGAGCTACTCCAGAGACCCCACCGAAAATACTGATGAAATACCTGCTAAAAATAATGAATTCAATTCTTGGTATAATCTGGACTTCCATGCAAGACCGCCGCAGTGCCAAGAATTATTGCATATTCTGTTGCCCATGCACTGTCAGTTGCATATGAATAAAAATGTTGGTAGATAAATTTTACACGGTTTCAAACACCGATTGTGAACAGCTAACATCAAGGCTCATTTTTAAAATGATGGATGTATTCACAGTGACTGGCTACCAGCTCTTAAGTAAAAAACAGAGTTGAATGCACCAAAAACCTGTGCTTAAATCACCTTTCGAGGGGTCTTAATCTCAGATATATTTTTTGGTGATGGATTTGATGTCGATGTTTCAATCCCCTTCGACGATTTTGAAAGCGACTATGCACCAACAAATTCATAGAAAACACTGTCGAATCCAAAGAGCTCTGGTGGGGTATTCACCACAGTAAGTGGAAATGGAATTGTAAATGGTGTTTGATGAGATACAGGAGGCCAAGGAGAAGCTACATTATCATTTAGATCACATGTGAAGCTTATTCTAGATGATGTACCATCCATAACATCAGAAGGAAAACTTCGAAGAAGATAGCCTGCATCTTAAAGAGAGAAACCCTTCAGATTTTCATGGCCAAGATTGTACACATTCTCTGTAATATTCCTTCTTTGAAGCATCAAACCAAGAGAGGAATCATCGTTTAAACCTTGCAAATTTTTGATAATGCTTTGTTATTGAACTCCAGAGATATAATTTTCCCATGCCATGCAACATTTTTTTGCATTTGTAACTGTGTTAGCACAGTTTCTTGCCACCTCTTAAGGGTCGGCAAAAATTAAAGGATAGAGTCTGTTCATATTTCTATTGAAAACCACTCTGAGAACTGCTTTGGCCTTGTTCAAGGTAAGTTGGCTTGTTATCCATCCAAGGAAAAACCTCCCATAATCATCCACTACAGATTGTTTGAACAGGTGACACCCACATCATCTGGACAAGATAACCCAGGCACCTTCAAAGCAAGTCTTCTTGCAACTTCTGAGATGGCAGGTTGACAAATAGGGTTGCAACATTCTTTCACTGGATCCACTGTTTTGCAATATGCCAAAATTTTACTCCCATTAACTGCTTGTTCAATGTCTTTTACACTCCTTACAAGACAAGAGCCTTCAGTGAGATTCGATGGTTGAGGAGAACAAATCAATGGAAGATTTTCATTTGCACCTTGGCTAGTCAAAATGCGTTGAACATCTGAAAAACAATAATATGAAATTGTTGTATTCAAAGCAAGCAACCCATTGGCTTTGTTAGACTCCCCAATAAAGATATGAAACATTGACTACAGCTGTGGACAGCAAATCACATTGCCCAGATATGATGAAAACGGACACCCATGTAAATATGGGGTTAGCATATGGCTCCATGGGGGACGCGTGCTCTCGGAGAGAGCATGCGAGAGCCTCAACAATCTCTGTGTATCCGTAGACTAAATTGAAATAAAAGTGTGATGGGATGGCTTCATTCACATCCCACACTTTATTACAAAAGAAGAACATACTGAAAATTTAAATGCTCATGCAAGAGCTTATTTTTCTTCCTACCTACCTACTCTATCATGAATCTAGCACACGTTAGGTGTATGCATACAACGAATGAAGCCATTCCAACATCTTATCCATGCCAAATTTCTTTTTTTTTGGAGCTTGGTCAGTGAAAGAAACAAAAATACATTCATCATAAGATAACCATGCCTTGCAGTCTGCTCATGAATAAAGTTGAATTGAAACGTCAAATTGTTAGGCAATGAGAGATTATACCAGGAATAATCAAACCGCGAACAAGAATCCTCTATCCACTGGTTGATAGGGCTCACATACAACCCTTCATTATCAAAGTGTTCAAGCTGATCTGCAAAAAAAATAGTATTAACTTCAATGTGATGAACTTGACGTAGCTCCAGCTTTTCATCAGGAAACTGTTCATAAACTTGGGACTGCTTCACATATTCTATTACAACTCTATGTAGGATCTCTTTAGTAATGTATTCAACCAAAGGTTCTTGTAACACTCCCTCACTCAGATCTTCAATGATCTATTATTTAAGCTCAGGATGGAGCCTAGGGATGAGGGCATCATATTCTTTAGCAAGCTTCTCAATCTCATCTACTGTCCCATCGTGCCAGCAGAGGAGAAACCTCTCGAAAAAAATTGCCACTAAATCTATGGATTCATCCAACAGACCACAAAACCAAGTCATTGCATCCTTTTCCAAAGCTATGGAAAAAATGATCAAAATATCATCCTCACGACGAACATTAAAATCACCCACCAGTTTGCAGAAAGAGGCAATATGATGGGTGGATGAAACACCATCGTTTCCATAAAATTTGGGAAGAATGTCATGCACCTCCTCAGAGTCGTAGCACTGATTAGGAAATCCATGGATTTTTGAGAAATCTAGTGGGATGTAAGCCTCATGCCAAATATACCACGGTTCTTCCATAAATCAAATAATGAGGTACTTAATTTGAAAAAACGTGTTTAATCATACCTCATACCAAACTTGTGGAGTCACCAAGGTGAGCTTGAAAGCCTTCTGATGAGTGTGCTCACCTCTACACCCAATCGGATCTTCAAATATGCAAAAGGACAAGGGCTCTGTCCCTTCGTGGAGTCGCCACGTGAGGGGAATAATTTGCAATGTAATCTCCCACAAATGACAATGAAGCATAGTCTTCAAAATCCGGGAACTGGACTTTGTCCCCGGCAATGGTGCCAAAATGTTGTCGCTTGAAACTGGCACGTGAGTGCTGAAAGCCCAAACTGTGGGCATGCTGTCCCGGTGACAACTCTCTCTCGAGAGGACAATGTCACCACACCCCTCTCTCCTCACTCTAGGATGGCTCTTCTCCAACTCTAGGGGGTTTCTCTAAGTTCAGATCGCTAAGGCAGGTGCAGCCGAGGACAGGGTGATCTGAAGAGGCTGCCTTAGAGAAACATGGGAAGCAAAAATGAAAATGATTCGGATTGATGGGATAGAAGGGAAGGGAGGAAAATCCTCGAGGGAAGGCTAGTGCAAGTACCATAAGGGTAAATGGAGTTAGAAGGGGACTCAGAAAGGCTTTACATTTCACAGAAGGGAGACTAGGCTGGTCCATTCCACAATCAGAGGCCAGGAGAATGGAAGTATAATTGACTACTTTCCATTACTCCCAGACTTCTAAGAACATAATGGCGACAAGCAACTTGGAAGGTGCAAATGCTTGCCCAACGTTCTAGATTGTTACCCCTCTATGCTAAGTCTAGTCTACCACTTATGAAAAAACATAGAACTACGACATAGATGCCCAAAATGTCCAAAAAACTCAACATGATTTTTTCCTTATTAACTCTGGGGAAAAATCCTCCTAGCCAAAAATTCCCCTCTTTTCAAAGAAAGAACTATGCTCTTTATAGGCCCAAAAAAGCTCTTTTTACTTTTATTTTCAAAAAGTAAACAAAAAATATATATAAAAAAGGAATAATAAAGTTAATTCTAAATCCATCTTTTCCTCCCTAAATGACTACATAAACAAACTTTATTTAATGGCCCACACTTTTCCTCCCTAAATGACTACATAAACAAACTTTATTTAATGGCCCACACTTTAACTAAATGTTAGCACATGAAAGAAACTATATGTGCCCCCCATGATATTCCATTCTTCTCTAGGTGGAACCCAGATTATATAACCTCTACCAAAAAGACTAATACATGCCTTAGTAAGTGAATTGGAAGGCCCTAAAATGCGCTGCCACTAGCTCAACGTGGCATGGGAAACACCCTTGGCATTTCATCAGCCACTTAAACCTCTAGCAAAATACCTATGAGATGGTACCCGAATGCTAATGAACTGTGGCAATCGGTTGCTAATGAAGAGTTGTCATGAATCGCATGGCAAATGAAGGAAATGGAGATAAGCTCAAAACACACTCCATGCAGCCATGAAGATACCACAAAGCCGATCAACAGACTCTGACTGATAGTGAAAACAACCTGGTGGGCACCATTGATTTCGGCTGGACATATTTTAATAAAATTGATTTGATTAGCAAGCTGATACCACAATGGGCAGGGTCATCCGTAAGTCACGGACCAAAAATATATGAATTCATCCGGATGATGAAGAAGATCACTGGTTTGGAAATCCTGTGAGCTACTCCAGAGACCCCATGGAAAACCCTGATGATCTCCCTGCTAAAAATAGTGAATTCAATTCTTGGTGTAATCTAGACTTCCACGCAAGACCGCCACGGTGCCAATAATTATTGCATATTTCGTTTCCCATGCACTGTCAGTTGTATAAGAATAAAAACGTCGGTAGATAAATTTTACACGGTTTCAAATAAATTTTATTCCAGTAATTAGGGTTTCCTTACTTGTCGACAGGGTTACATTAACTACTACTATAGTTGACTAAACCTACAGTAATGTAATTTATTCTCTCTCTCTAGTATGTCCTTTGTTCCTGTAGTGACTTGTCACAATAAGTTTAGGAAGCAGTAAGGAGGTCACAACCCCACTTAGGAGGTAACGATTCATACTGATCAACCCTCAAAGAGGTCACACCCAGTCTAATATTCCAATAGGAGGTCATGGATCAACTCTAGTAAGAACACATAGGTAATGATGTAGCCTAAAAGACAACACATAGGTCATGGTTTATTATGGGAAACCCTAACAGGTTAAGGATTTGTCCATGAGAATAACACAGGCCATGGCTCAACCCAACAGGAAACGCATGTGTCATGGATAGGTTCTACAACTCCCTAAGAGGAAGATGAAGGGTCATAACCTACTTCAAATAGAAGAAACAACTATGATAAGAAAGTGATAACTCTACCAGGCTAAGGGAGAGATGCTAATCCACTCAAATAGTGTTATGGTTTCTTCTAGCAGCCCCAAACAACTCATAGCCTACTCAAGCAAGTTTAGACAGGTCATTGTTTAGTCCAACCATCCCCAATAAGGTCATGGTTCACTTCAAGTGGACTCAAACACTCAAACAATGTAAAAAATAGACTTCAAGTAGACTTCTAAAATCCCCAGATAACTCACATCATGCTCAAGTAAGTTTAGACATGTTAAAAATTAGTCTAGCTAGCCCTGAGAAGGTCATGGTTCATTTCAAGCAAACCTAAACACTCAAATAGTTAAGAAAATATCTTAGTCCACTCAAACAGGGTTATGGTTTCTTCTAGCATCCCCAAAAAACTCACAACTTGCTCAAGCAAGTTTAGACATGTCGCAGTTTAGTCCAAGCAGCCCCAAGAAGCTCACAATTCACTTTATGTAGACCTGAACACTCAAACAGTGCAACAAATATCTTAGTTCAATAAAAAAAGTTTATGGTTTCTTCTAGCAGCACCAAACAACTTATATCCTGCTCAAATAACTTCACAAAAGTCATAGTTTAGTCATTCCATCCCCAAGAAGGTCACGGTTCACTTCAAGCATACCCAAACACTCAAGCATTGCAACAGAGATATTAGTCAACTCAAACATGGTTATGGTTTCTTCTAGAAGCCCCAAACAACTCACATCATTCTCAAGCAAGTTTAGACATGTCACACTTTAGTCTAGATAGTCCCAAGAAGGACATAGTTCACTTCAAGCATGCCCAAACACTTAGACACTGTAGCATAGATCTTATTCCACTCAAACAAGTTTATGGGTTCTTCTAGCAGCCCCAAACAACTCACAATATGCTCAAGGAAGTTTAGGCAAGTCACGCTTTAGTCCATCCATCCCCAAGAAGGTCACTGTTCAGTTTAAGAAGCACCAAGAAGGTCACAACCCAACTTAGGAGGTCATAGTTCAGAATTATTATCCCTCAAAGAGGTCACATCTAGCCTAATAGTCCAACAGGAGGTCACAGATTAGCTCCAGGAACAACACACAGGGAATTGTCTAGCCCAAATGGCAGCACATAGGTCACAACTTATTCCAAGAAGCCCTAACATGTTAAGGATCAATTGAGGAGAATCACACAAGTCATGACACATCCCAAAAGGAAGCACATAGGTCACATCTAGATTCTATAGCACCCTAGTATGCAGATGAAGGGTCACATCCCACTTCAAATAGCAGCAACAACCAAGACAAGAAAGCAGCATCCCTAGTAGGCTGAAGGAGAGGTGTCGCATCTCAAGAACAACAACAAAATCCTATACATCAAGCAAGACTCTATAGCCCATAATTGTTCCATACCACAATCGTAAGTTTTATCATCATCGTATAAGGAAGGTCCAACTTTAATATTTCGTAACCACTAGGTAGATAAAAAAAAATTAAAACCTCCATTCAAAACAACTTTTTAATATGTTAATATACAAACACACTGCTAGAGATATGGACATAAAAATACATCGTTGCACTCTCAATATTGCAACTATCTTGTCTAAAAAAATGAGAATAAATACATTGTAAATGGTATGGTTTATTCTGAAGTTGACTCCATGCAAATAGTATCCTAAATCACATGCCCTTAAAACAAAAAAGTTATGAATACTACATAAAGTAAGTTTAAATGGTCTCAAGTCTATGTAAATAAAACAATGTGTTTTCAATTAATTCATAAAATGTGATCATCTAGATCGATGATTTTTCCAAAAGACTCTTCAGCCACGGAATGAAACTCATTTGTTCCTCCTTCAAACGTTCGCATCCATCAATTGTATCTTCATAGGAAAGGGTTATGTTAGTTGTCACATGAATGACATTCACATTGGCATCTTTAGGACCAAGTGGCACTCCATGGATCATAGCAAGTGACCGAATTCATCCATTTCCTACATTAGCACCATCATATGGATCTAGTATGTTAACTTTATCACCTACCTATAATCCTTCAAGCTCTGCTAGAGTTAATGGGAACTTCCAAAAACATGCATAATTATTGATATAACAAACTTCAATGCACTCACTGAGTCAATATTTGAAATACATCTAGCAGGAGTTGGAACTGATCGAAAATGGTGAGGCGCATCAATGTTGGGATATTTTTTTCTTTTCAAGACTGCAATTTTTCTTTTAATTATATTCTACATGTCATTACATCATGCACTAATCAAATATAGAATTATAAGGACACAATAATATAGTATAAAAATAGTAAATATAACAATAAAACACTAAAAAACATACCTAAATAATTTAATCAGATTATGAAATCAAGTGAAGAAATGATTGTGTAGGAATGATAATTATCTTACCTCATCTAAATCACTATGACATTCCTTATTTTTCCATGAAGAAACAATAGGTTTAATGGAGGAGGATATGGTTGACACTGACTTTCCCAACCCATTTATGCATTCCATTACATGTTTATAATTATCACTATTGTATTGAACAATAGATGTGGTTTGGCTATTCGCAACTTCATTAGATGGAATTGATCTTCCTATTTTATTTTTTGAACTCATGTTTAGAACTTTCTAAATATGCCATTTTTATATGGTCAACCATTTCACTCACATCCAGTTCTGATCTATTAGCTCAATGAACCTACAAATCATTATGTACACATAACTAGTTGGATATATATACAAATAAAAATGAAATATACACAATGTATTTACAAATATACTTACAAAAAATCCATACATAATGTATTCAACAAAAAATCCATATAATTACAAACATGTTTTGATTGGCTCACCACCCACAATGACCCAAAATAAATCGATCCTTCACATTATCTCTTGTTTTCTTCCCTTTTGTAGTCCTCTGAAAATAATCTTCATCACAGATAGTTTCCTTCAAATCTTCCCGTTGTCTAGGATTCAAGTAGTTATCCCTATCTTTTCTATCACAGATTAGTTTTCTCCCAGAGATGATCTTAGGGGAAAAATTAGAAGGGTCTCAAATATATAAGGGGTGAATTTTTAATATGAAATGTGTTTTTTAAAATTTAATACATTAGCCCTAAATTTTTTTGACCCATATTAAAGGGAAATTGGATCACCAAGGCCACGAAGGCACATGAAAGAGGTAAACTTGAATGTCACCTTGTCAAATATGGTTGAAATCAGGGAGTTCGCCTCGTATTTTTGGTAGGAAGCCCAGGAAATGTTGAAACTGCCTCGTATTTTGAATAATGAAGCCATAGAATGTTGAGTTTGCCATAATTTTTCAGTAATGGTGGGTGATACAACTTGTTTGTCGATGATATATGAACCCTATCAGCTAGTTCTCCCTTCATTTGAGGTTGGGAAGTATCTCCAATATGGACCATTGGACCTTATTAGTTACCATACCCTTGATTTGAGGTTGGGAAGTCTCACCAAATCACCAATATGGACTTTCACAGTTAGCACACCCTTGATTTGAGGTTGGGAAGTCTCACTAATATTGACCCTAGCCTTGAATTTGTCCTGAAATTTTTATTTTACCTTCCTTCTTTGGCCGAATTGCCCATCGATTTTTGTTAATGGAGGTTTCTATGAATCTATAGTGGTTTCAACCCCCAATATTTTTGTGTAAAGGTTTTTTAACTTTGAATTAGTCCAAATATGAGTAAAATGTGGAGTCGTGCAATAATTTTATCCATATATAATGCGACAAGAGCCAATAGAAACCCACATGGAGAATCATCAGATCTTTCCTATTTGCATGAAGCTTGGTTTCAGACGGTGGTTGTCTCTGCATTTATTCAAAGTTCATTTTGGTTTGATGTCTTCATAGAGGTTATTGTTCATAGAAATAGATAATGTGCAGTGAACATTATCATTATGTGTCTATAATTCAAGAATAAAATTTAAGTTTCTCTTGAATTTCAAATTCATGTTAGCCAGTTTGTTGATAGTTTTTCGATTCCAGTTTCCAATCATGTTTTTTTCTTGTCAAAAGTCTGAATTTGAAAGTATTGGTATAAATAGGGCTTATAAAATTATAGCCTATGAAACTCAACTATATAAATTCTCTAAGAGTAAAAAAAATTCTAAGGATTAAGGCCAAATGCTAACCCAATTACTAGGCATAAAATATTGTAATTGTTCAAACTTCAGTTTGGGCACTTATGAATTTTTGTGAATTAAATTTTTTTAATGTTTTAGCTGTGTGTTTAGGCCCAAAATATATTGAAGTTGAAGTTGAAGTTGTATTTGGGAATATGGTCCCTTTGTTGTATTTTATTGGGGCACAATGAAACTAGATTTTGATATGGAGTCCAAAATCCAAGATGTTTCTCTTGGGATAAGTTAAAATAAAGTGGATGTTAGGGATATCCACAAGAATATTCATTGTATGAACTCTTATATTGATGGCTTAGTTAATGCTATGAATTATCTCCTTTTCCATATCTAGACATGCATTTGGACAATGTGGAACAATCCATACATCAAATATCCATTCAAGTTAATGGTTTAGATATTCATCTATATGATGTAGAAGACAATATACGAGTCTAGAAGGCTCAAGTGGATACTATTCAAGATACCATTAATTGGCATGATGATAATCTTGTGGCGAAACATTCTTGCACTTTTTATTTTTTGGGCTCAAAGGGAACCAAGGGATCCTTTATTGGACAACATGCTGCTAAAATTAACATTTTAGTCTCGGGTGAGCAAGAGAATATTGAAGGAAACTCGGATGTCAATATTGAAGAAAATTCTAGAGACCAGGTCATGAATAGTTTTAATAGATCCCTCTAATTTTAGTGGATTATGGTAATTTTCATCTACCAGTGTAGGGTCAAGTTGTTAGAATTAGTTCTATAGTGATATGTGAATTTACTGAAACATCTGATAATTTTCTTTTTACTCCTATAGTTGGGATATATAGACTTTGCAGAAACCTTCTGTTATCACTCCAGGAAACTCCTCTAGGTTGCAGCTCAAGGATGCTTGGTAACTTAAATGTTTTTATGGTTTGTCTAACTAGATCAAGTCAAGTGACCTACAGGACCTCACACTCTCAAGACATGCATGAAATTCAATCAAGGGTAAGGCTTCTAACTACCATTATTCAGAGGATTAATAATATGGTGCAGAGATGGAGAACTTATCATGCTGGTAGATTCATACATAAAAAAGTTATATATAAATGGCTAATCATAACAAGGAAAGTACTTGTAATTCAAATCATCAACATGTAGATAGGATGAAAACTATCAGACATCAAATAACATTAATAAACCTGGATAACACATTCAAGCATAAGCATAGAATAGACGAGAAATGGAATTTGAACATATTATAACAAAAGAGCTTATATTAGGTCATGAGCAATATGAGAATCTTGCTAATAGTAATGATCTACAGGTCCTCGAAGTCAAACCCTTGTTTCAAATAAGTCTTAGGCTTTATATCCTTTACAAAAATATTTAGATCCTGAAAAATTGGATCTGTTTTACTAAAAATAGCTAAAAATAAATGGTTTTTGCAAAATTAGGTCAGAAACCCTAATTTAACTACTAGTCTATCTAATTGTAACACTCGTTCACTTTGGAAACCTTTTGATGACTGCAGTGAGTGCTGGAGTAAAGATGCACCTTGTCCTTTGATAGATAATCTACTGTTGGTTAAAATAGGTAGGGTTTGTGACCCTTTCCTCCTTAATGTATCCTCAAAACTGGAACAAACCTTCTCTGATGGTGTTCTTCAATAATTTTCAGCTTTACACTTCATCCCTGAGCTAATTATATTTGCCCAAAACTATTCTTTTATGCCAAAATATGATTATGTGCCTCTTTCTTCTTTTGATGGTTAAGGAATCAAATTTTTGGGTTTGTTAACTATCGAAAGCGCTGCTTTTGGTGGATAATGAACCACTTCAGTGTCCTCCTAAGCCATCGAAAGCCCTGTTTTTTGCAAAAAATATAATCAAACTCCCAAATTATCCTTTTTCGGCTTTTCTATTGATCTTTTGACCTTTATTCAATTTGCCCAATGTTTGAAAAATCAACAGCAGCCTGGATTGCTTCTGGATTCTGAAGGCTTACTGCTGCTTCAGCTAGGGTTTCTAGTACAAAATGAGAGCTAGGGCTTGGTCTGGAATTCTTCACCTGCCACCTTAGAAGCTTGATCATCCTGTGCAGCCTAGTGTTTTCCTTCATGTATCTCAAATTTCTCCTTTTCAGCAAGACATACATCCCTCTCATCTCCAGGACAAAATTTTGCAACTCCTTATTCCTCTTGGTCAACATGGCATTATTCCTCTTTATATCTCTTTCTAAAACTTCCAGCTCATACACTTGCTTTAATAATTGATTTACTCTTTGTTCCTTGGGCTTGCGAGAGGAAGCCTTTTCCACTAGTTGACCCTGGTCTTTTGGTGTGGGTGATGGAAGTTTTTCATTTTCTGCTACAACTTGCTCTGCTAGGTCAGCCCCTTCCTCCCTTTCTTCTTCTGAGTCTAAGTAGGGAAAGTTCAGAATGTTTTCACTTTGTGCTGGGATTTACTTTCCCTTTTCACTGAAGTCTAGGTTTCTTTTAGCCTGCTTGGTTTTAGAAGGGGAAGAAGGCTGATCTACTGTTGTTGGTGAGATAGCCCTTCTTTTTCTCTTTCCATTCTTGGGGGTGATGGATTTCTTTGAAGGAGACTTTCCTTTCTCTTCTGGTTGTAATATTTTTTCAAATTCATTCCAGAACAAAAAATGTGTCCATGCTATGTTTCTCCTCTGTAGCAATCCTTGGACAATGAGTTGTATGAGGCCATGGTGAGACAACCTTCTTTCAATTTTTGTGGGTTGGGCCTTTACCTGGTGTGCCATTTTTGTTAAGCTCTTGTGGAGGTAGAAAGGTAAATTTAAAGGGCTTATTCCTGTAAAATGGTTCATCAGTTTGAAGTGATATATCATTGCCCTGTTGTATCTACCCTCATAGGTTATATTCACCAAAATTACTTTCAGTAATTGTTGCCATCTCTCTTATAGACAGGTGGATGGAACACTTTTCTTCCACACCAAATCTCTATGTTCAGGTTTTAGATAGGATCTGAATTCCACATTTTTGGTAATGGTACCCTTAAACCACTTCTCCCCAGTTCTTAGGAGTTCTGTCACCTCTGCAATTAGGGTTTCATCACTAGGAACTCCTCCTTACCTATCAGTTCCTTGGAACCATCAAAAGAGAGGGAAAATGCTTTAGCAACCTGCTTGTGTGAACCTTGAATTTTCTCATAAAATTTGTAGCAACCTGCATCTTTGAAGAGATGGTAGACTTCTGGATCTGATTCTAGGTAGCTGATGTCTCCTAGTTCTTGCCTGAGAGCAGTTCCTCCTTTCTTCATTTCTGAATTGTGCTTCTAAGTACATGCAAAAATTGAATTCAAATTATGTGGAAGAGGTTAGAAGGCTAGTTTTCAGAGATGGCCTCAAGTAGTAAGGATGCATGCAATCAAAGGTGGAGTCTACTAGAGGTATGGCGCTGATACTAAGGGGTTAACTACTTGCTAAGTGCTCGAGTGGGATGATGACAACTTTTGGTGGTATCTATGAGACAGACATCCCAATAATCATTTTTTAATTTGAACTTGGTATTTAGTGGAGGTTTATTGTAGTCATGGGACAGATGGAGGGTAGATTAGGGTTTTGATTCCTAGCAGTCAGGTTATATCAATAACGACCTCTTTAATCATCAATTTATGCCTTATTGCAGTTTTTCCATCCTTTCGGTGGTTTATTGTGCCAAAATCATGACCAATTTTGTGCTGACAAGTTTGATTTGACGGACAGGTAACCGTTTTCCTTTTTTGTCCTTTTTGGTGGTTAAGAGAATCTAGGGTTTTGTTTGCTAGCTGTTGAAAGCTAATCTTTCGGTGGCTAATGAACCATTGACATGTTCTCCCAAGCCACCAAAACTTTCTTTCCAATAAAACATGTGTAATGAGATTTTGGTGGTTTATTGTCTTTCTGGATCTCAGCGTTTAGTTGCCAAAAGGCAGTCCTTTCGGTGGCTAATGAACTATTTGAAAGTTTTCCCAAGCCACCAAAAGTTTCCCTTTCTAAAAACGTATTTCATTTGCTTTCGGTGGTTAACGTCTTCCTACAATCACCCACTAATCTGCTGAAACCAAGGCTTTTAGGTGGCTAATGAGCTGTTGGAAAGATCGCCTAAGCCACCGAAAGTCCTTTTCCCAAAATTTTAATAAGAACATGATGAGTAGCTTTTCCATGGATAATCATGGTCCTGTGTTAAACTATTAGCTACCGAAAGCTAGGATTTTTGGTGGCTAATGAGTTGTTGAAAATATCACCTAAGCCACCAAAATCCAAAACTTTCAAATTTATTAAATAAACAGAACATCAGATATCCCAATTTTTTTAGTCACCCCATTATCTTTCATAATATGACTTGAAATCTTCATCCTATCAAAAATTAAATTATCTGGGTGAACTTGTTGAAAATAAATTTATTTTAGGAGATTACATCTGGCTCCTACTTGGGGATGGAAACCTTCCTGTAAGTTCCCAAGAACCCCAGACCAAAATTCCTTTCTTGAAAAACAACTATGAATTAAACCTATCTTCTATTGTTCCATTGGGCATGGATTTTATTTTATAAGAAGAAACAACCTACTAACTAATATTTTACAATAACAAGGCCTCAAAGCCTCAGATAAAATAGAGTTTCAGAAATCACCCATTTACTGGGCAATTAAACACCACCTCTCCTTCCAGATTTTGCAACTTGAAGGTGTTGTTCTGTTGTATATGAGCTATCACAAAAGGGCCTATCCAAAGAGAGTCAAACTTTCCATGTTTTCCCTTATCTTGCCTGACAGTATCCCACTTGAGGACCCAATATCCAACCTGAAAGTTGTCCACTTTTTCCCTTTTGTCAAAAATAATCTTGATCTTCTGTTGATGAGCTTCTGATTTTTATATCACTTGTTCTATGACTTGCTGCAACTCTACCAAATCCATCATCCTCCTCACCATATCATTTGGTTCATCATGCTCCTCTTGGAATAATTTTGCCACTAACAGAATTAGTTGAATGGGAAAAATGGCCTCAGTGCCATAAACTAATTTGAAAGGAGAAGTCCCTATGGATCTTTTGTCAGTTACCCTATCATCCCATAGAGAAAACTTTAGCTTAGAATCCCATATTTTCTAATTTATCTCCAATAGTTTTCTAATGATCCTAACTAGGATTTTGTTGGATGACTTAGCTAGGCCATTTCCTTGAGGGTAATAAGATTTGGAATGCACCAGCTGAATTCCCATTGGCTCACACAGGTTAACCAATGCCCTAGCTTTGAAAGCTGGTGCATTATCAGTTACTAGCCTTACTGGGAAACCAAACCTAATAAATATGTTCTCATATAAAAACTTCATGATGACCTAATGGGTTGCATTCTTGGTGGGTACTGCCTCTATCCACTTGGTGAAATAGTCTGTGGCCACTAGGATCCATTTGTGCTTATCATTGATAAAGGATTAATTTCACCTATGAAATCAAGACCCCATTTTTAGAAAGGACCATTCACTACAATAGATCTAAAGGGAAAGGATTTGAGCTGCTGCTTCCCTATAAATATTTGGCACTTGTCACAGGATCTCACAAAGGTACACACATCAAAGAAAAAGACAGGTGAATAGTACCTAGCCCTCATAATCTTGTGGGTTTTGGTCTTCCAGTAATGATGGCCTCCACATGTGCTTGAATGAAACTGATGCATGACCTGAACTGACTCTTCTTTATCTAGACATCTCAACAAAACACTAGATAGATCTTTCCAATACAACAATTTATCAATTACACAAAATTTAACAGACTTTAGTTTAAGAGCTTGTGCTTGATTTAGAGTGAGTCTAGGATGAAATTCTAATTTTTTGCAGGAAATGAATAGTACTTGAGTACCACTCACATGAGGACAAGTTGTCAACTACTTGTTGAATGTCATTTTGATCCTGAACTAATTTTGTTGCTACTTCAGTTTGCAAATTTGCTGAAATTACACAAGTGAAATTCATCCCCAAAAGATCATAGTTTTCTTTAGCCATGAGTTTAGCTAGACCTTGTCGTTTCACTAACTTGGTGGGATTTACTTCTATGTCAAACTCAATAATCTCGGCAATCCATTTAGCTCTCTTTCCATTAATGTTAGGCTGAGTCAACACATCCTTTATAGTAGTTGAAGGGACATAGGAAAGGACTTTTGCATGTAGAATGTAAATCCTGAAAGTTTTAAACAATTTGATGAGAGCATAAGCCTGATTTTCAATGGGATCATACTTCAGTTCAGCATCCCTCAATGTCTTGCTAAAAAATGTAATTGGGTGATCAAGGCCTTCATCGTCTTTTTGTAATAGTACAGCTGCCACTATGTCATAGGATGCAAAGGAGAAGATATAGAAACCCTTGGTATAGTTTGGACTAATCAGAGTGGGATATTCCATGATAGCCTTCTTGATGTCTTCAAAAGAGCTTCTTGCTTGCTTAGTCCATTTGATTTCAACATCCTTTTTCAACATAGATGTTATGTGCTTTACCAACTCATAAAATTTAGGGATGAACCTCCTGACAAAATTTGTCTTACCCAGAAATGACTGAATATCCCTTTTTGACCTAGGTATGGTCAAATTTTGGATTGCTTCAAATCTAATATGATCAATCTTCACACCTTCAGCTAAGACTATGTGACCTAGGAGTTTTCCCTTACTGAGCGCAAATTGAGACTTCTTTGGGTTCAGTGATATCCCAAATTTTCTACATTTTAAAAATACCCTCCTCAGCTGCTACAAATGTTCTTCATGGCTGTGGAAGTAAACAGTGAGGTCATGTAGGTATATAAGCACAAATTTGTCTTTCAATCCTACAAAAGCTAGGTCCATGGATCTCTGAAAAGTGGCCTCGGAATTCATCAACCCAAATGGAATTTTGGCATACATGAAAGTGCCCCAGGGAGTGGTAAAAGCAGTATTCTCTTGGTCATCAGGGTGCACAACAACTTAGTTGTGCCCAGAGAAACCATCCAGGAATGACATGACACTAGCCCTCTAGAATCTTTGCAACATGTGTTCCTTCTTGGGTAGTGGATAGTTGTCTTTATTGGATAATTTGTTCAGATTTCTGAAATCCACACATAACCTAATCTCCCTGTTCTTCTTCCTTACCACCACTAAGCTTTCAATCCATTTGGAATACCTAAGGGGAATTATGATTTTGGCTTTGAGGAGCTTATGGATTTCTTTTTCAATTACAGGCAGTAGGAGAGGATTGATAGATCCCAGCTTTTGTTTGAAAGGGATGGTGTCCTTCTCCAAGGGGATCCTGTGTTGAATGATATTGGTGTCATAGGTTTTCAAGTCACTGTATTCCTAGGCAAAGATATTAGCAAATTCTTTTATCAGGCCACAAAATTTGGACCTTTGATCAGTAGTCAACTGAGTGGAAAAATTTATAGGTTTTGGATGACTTTGGATACCTATGTTTTGCTCTTGGATGGCAGGGTCTTGCTCCTTTTTGGTAGGTTTGAGAGGGATATCATTATGATAAAATAGCTCTTCCAAGGGTACTAGACCCCGAGGTATATACAATATTTTGATCAAATACTTTATCTTTCAACTTGAGCTGCTAGGATTCTTCCATGTTTAGGATTTCTTGATCTATATGCATATCAGAGAATTCATCTACTACCTGGAGGAATTTACTAATCTCATCATCATTCTCAAAAACCTTCCAAAATTTTACATTATCTGGTAGGGAAGGTCTGTACTTGACTTGAATATCATAGCTGAGCCTCAGAGGTGAAGTGGGAACAAACAGACTTGCAGAGATAGCAAGGGAATCAACCAAGTGATTCATAGCCCTAGGTATATATGAGAGTTGAAAAAACATGAAGGAGTCTCTGAGTTTCCATATCTCATCCCTGTAAGCCTTCAGTCTGACATTCTTTACTTGAAAGGTGTTGTTGACCTGCTATATAATAAGATCTACATCTCCAAATATTTTCATGTGCATGATCCCCATTTCCTTGGTAGCCTTCACCCCTAACAACAATGCTTAATATTCTGCTATATTGTTAGTAGTTTTAAAATCAAGCTTATAAGATAGATGAATAGTCTCTTTTGATGGATAAATCAACACCACCTGCACCTGCTGAGGCTTGAGTACTAGCCCCATCAAAACACATGCTCCAAATTGATGTGGTCTCTTCTTCAGACTACTGATAGATGGGATTTGTAAGTTGTATGGAGGTTGGATTGGAATCATCTATCTGTAGGATGCATGACCCAAAGTCTGTGTCTACTGCGTATATCAGATGGTTTATAGATTTTTTGGCATTGCTGATGATATAGGTGAAATGGTTCTCTCTGTAGAGTCTCTTGGTCTCCCCTCCAAACATTGGAATTGTAGCATATGTGAGGTCCATTTGAAGGGTACCACCCAGCCTCTTACTCCATGAGTGAGACAAAAGGAGGCCAAACTTAGGTGGGATATCAGCTACCACTATGTCCATCACTATGCTTTTTGAAGGCAATTGGGAGAAGTTTATAACAAGGTCTTTGATGAGGCCCAAGAACTTGACCTTCCTAGAGTCAAATGAGAACATATCATGGTAGGTTTTTGTAATGCTGAGGCCAAGCTCATCCATCATAGCTTTTGGCAGTAGGTTATGGGAATATCCCGAGTCCCGCAAATAGTTATGAAGGATTTTATCATGGATATTCAGAGATATGTAGAAAGGTGGGAAAGACTCATCCAACTCTTCAATCATAGGGCATAGGATTAATGTGGGCTTATCATCTTGCAAGTTCATGAAGTCAGCATCCAAGGGAGTCCTTAGTTGAAGGGAGTTCAGTATGGATTTCTTAAAGGCCTCATTTTTCATCAATTCTATTAAGGGAAAAGGGATCTTTAACTTCTGAATTTCTGACTCAAGGTTGAAAGCATAAGACAACTTGTCAGAATTTCTTACCTCTTGTGGAATGGATTTTAGCTGAATGGGATCATGAGCTGATGGTTGCAATGGCCTTGGCCGTTGTTTTGGAGTGGCATCCATCTTCTTGGGTGGCACAACAATCCTTTTAGCCGAAGTAGCATGCTGCTTTGCTGGAACATCATTTTTCTTGGGGGGAGCAACAATCCTAGATCTCAAATTATACCCCTCCTGATCATCTGCCTGATATAGAGATTATTCCATAATCTACTCATTCATGAGTGCTTCCTCATAGTCTGCTTATGTTAGGAAGGAGTAATCAACTTCATCCTCCATGCAGTTGATGTTGTATTTTGCCTCTCCTTCTTCTTGAGTGAAGTCTGGTTCTTCTTCTAGTACAACATTCTGAAAGGGAGCTCTGATTCTTTGATCCTCAGCCTGATTCCTATCTCTTTGAAGAATCTAAGCTGGGGGATTATTTCTTCTGTAAGGGGAAAAATTAGGGTTTTTGGGAGAAAAATCATTTGGCCCTTTACCCCTGATAGGTATTTTCCCTCGATCTTTCATCCTGGACGTTTCAATAGTCAAAATATCCAACATTTTGGCCATTTTTTCAATTTTGTTCTCTAATGAAGAAGCCCCAAGAGGATCTATGGGATGCTTCTTCCTATCTACCTTACCCTTGACCTTCTGAGATGCAATGATGTTGGATTCTACCTCTAGGGAAGCATCCTGCACGAGTGACAAGGAAGAAAATCTTTTTTCTTTGAGTAGAAGGAAGAACTTAGAATCAACGGCATTGGCATAGGTGATTTTAGTTGAGGTATCAGCGGGCTTGATCTCAGCAGGGAGCTTGTTGAACATCTTGTTAAACCTTTTGGTGAAGTTAGAAACAGACTCACCATTCTCTCTCTTCAAGTTTCTAAACTTGGAGATATAATAGAGGTGGTCTCTCCTCTCTCCCCAATGCTTTAGAAATATGTCATCTAGGGCTTCAATGTCTTCTACTGATCTAGTAGGAAATTCTTTGAACCACTTCCTAGCCTGATCATCTAGGCTTTGCATAAAAACCCTAGTCCATACATCTTCTTGTTCTATATTTATGTTCTCAGCATAACT
This sequence comes from Pseudotsuga menziesii, assembly GCA_001517045.1. NCBI lineage: Eukaryota > Viridiplantae > Streptophyta > Pinopsida > Pinales > Pinaceae > Pseudotsuga > Pseudotsuga menziesii. The sequence continues at coordinate 1,799,020 of LPNX011056180.1, read as the reverse complement.
GTAGAATGATTCTAGGTGTTCTTCAGCTGTGAAATCTCCCTCCCCAATAAATTTAGTCATGTATTTGAGATATTCTCCAGTAGGCATGGCTAAGAGTGGGTTAGGTAAATTTAGAGGGGCATACCTAGATACCAGGATCCTTTCCATTTTAGTCAGAGGGGAAGCCATGTTGGAAATGGGTATGGAAAGGGTGGAAGAAGATACTACTGGTGTGGGTGGTAGTTGAAAGAGTGCTGGTGGTAAATTTATATTAGTGGAGTCCCTAGGGATTGGATCTTCATAAGAAGTAGTGCTTGAAGATACCCCAACCCTAAAATTTTCTGATGTATTTATAAATTCCTGAGAATCAAATGTTTCAGCAAAAGAAATAATAGCAGGAATATCTCTTAAAATACCTAATGTAGCTTCCTTTGCAGCACTGGAGGTATGCCTTAGTGAAGCCATAGCTCTCCTTAGAATCTCTTCTGGATCGGAAACAGGTGTTACTGGTGGCCCTTGAGGGTTTTCTCTAGTACTTGGTCTTCTTGAAGCCACCTTATTCCAATGGAGTCACCAGATAGATGATTACAACCAAAATATTGTCCAAAATTTGTCTGTCATCAAAGTAGGATCTATGTCATCTCCCAAGGAAGTTGAGCTTCAATCTCCTCTCCCCAGCAACGACGCCAGTTTGTTATCACTCCAGGAAACTCCTCTAGGTTGCAGCTTAAGGATGCCTGGTAACTTAAATGATTTTATGGTTTTTCTAAATGGATCAAGTAAAGTGACCTATAGGACCTCACACTCTTAATACATGCATGAAACTCAATCAAGGATAAGGATTCTAGCTAACACTGTCTAGAGGTTTGATAATATGGTGTAGAGATGGAGAACTTATCATGCTAGCAGATTCATACATAAAATAGTTATATCTAAATGGATAATAATAACAAGGAAAGTACTTTTAATTCAAATAATCAACGTGCATATAGGATGACAGCTATCAGACATCAAATAACATGAATAAACCTAAACAACACATTCAAGCATAAGCACAGAATAGAGGAGAAATGGAAGTGGAACATATGATAGCAAAAGAGCTTATATTAGGTCGTGAGCAATATGAGACGCTTGCTAATAGTAATGGTCTACAGGTTCCCGAAGTCAAACCCTTGTTTCAAATAAGTCTTAGGCTTTATATCCTTTACAAAAATATTCACTTCCTGAAAAATTGGATCTGTTTTATCAAAAATAGCTCAAAATAAATGTTTTTGCAAAATTAGGTCAAAAACCCTAATTTAACTACTAGTCTATCTAATTGTAACACTCGTTCACTTTTTGAACCTTTTGATGACTACAGTGAGTACTGGAGTAAAGCTGCACCCTGTCCTCTAATAGATAATCTACTGTTTGTTAAAATAGGTAGGGTTTGTGACCCTTTCCTCCTTCATGTATCCTAAAAAAATGGAATAGACCCTCTCTGATGGTGTTCTTCAGTACTTTTCAGCATTACACTTCATCCCTGAGCTCGTTATATTTTCCTAAAACCCATCTTTTATGCCAAAATATGATTTTGTGCCTCTTTCTACTTTCAGTGGTTAAGGAGTAAAATTTTTGGGTCTGTTAGTTGCCGAAAGCGCTGCTTTTGGTAGCTAATGAACCGCTTCAACATCCTCCTAAGCCACCAAAATCCCTAGTTTTTGCAAAATTTGTAATCAACCTCCCAAATCATCCTTGTCAGCTTTGCTATTTATCTTCTGACCTTTCTTCAGTTTTCCCAATTTTTGGAAAATCAGCAGCAGCCTGGATTGCTTCTGGATTTTGAAGGCTTACTCTTGCTTCGGCTAGGGTTTCTAGTGGGAAATGAGAGCTAGGGTTTGTTCTGGAATTCGTCACTTGCAGCCTCAGAAGCTTGATCATCCTGTATAGCCTAGTGTTGTCCTTCATGTATCTTAGATTTCTCCTTTTCAGCAAGACATACATCCCTCTCATCTCCAGGACAAAATTTTGCAACTCCTTATTCCTCTTGGTCAACATGGCATTATTCCTCTTTATCTCTCTTTCTAAAACTCCCAGCTCATACACTTGCTTCAACAACTGGTTTACTCTTTGTGCCATGGGATTTCTATAGGAATCTGTTTCCTCTGGTTCACCCTAGTATTTTGGTGTGGGTGACAGAATTTCTTCATTTTCTGCTACAACTTGCTCTGCTAGGTCGGCCCCTTCCTCCCTTTCTTCTTTTGAGTCTGAGTAGGGCAAGTTCAAAATATTTTCACTTTGTGCTGGGATTTCCTTTCCATTTTGACTAAAGTCTAGGTTTCTTTTAGCCTGCTTGGTTTTAGAAGGGGAAGAAGGCTGATCTACTGTTGCTAGTGAGATAGCCCTTCTTTTTTTCTTTCCACTACCGGGGGTGATGGATTTCTTCGAAGGATAATTTCCTTTCTCTTCTACTTGTAAGCCTGTTTCAAATTCATTCTAGAATAAAAAATGTGTCCATGCTATGTTTCTTCTCTGCAGCAATTCTTGGACAATGAGTTGTATGAGGCCATGGTGAGACAACCTTCCTATAATTTTGGTGGGTTGGGCCTTCACCCGGTGTGCCATTTTTGTTAAGCACTTGTGGAGGTAGAAAGGTAAATTTAAAGGGCTTCTTCATGTAAAATGGTTCATCAGTTTGAAGTGATATATCATTGCCCTATTATATCTATCTTGATAGGTTATATACATCAAAATATCTTTCAGTAATTGCTGCCATATCTCTTCTATCCAAGTGTATGGAAAACTTTTCTTCCACACCACATCTCTATGTTCAAGTTTTAGATAGGATCTGAATTCCACATTTTTGGTAATGGTGGTATTAAACCACTTCTCCCCAATTCTTGGGAGTTTTGTCACCTCTACAATTAGGGTTTCATCCACTAGGAACTCCTCCTTGCCTATCAGTGCCTTGGAGCCATCAAAAGAGAGGGAAAATGCTTCAGCAACCTGCTGGTGTGAACCTTGAATTTTCTCACAAAATTTGTAGCAGCATACATCTTTGAAGAACTGGAAGACTTTTGGATGTGATTCTAGGTAGATGATGTCTCCTAGTTCTTTCTTGAGAGCAGGTCCTCCTTTCTTCATTTCTGCATTGTGCTTCTAAGTACTTGTAAAAATCGAGTTCAAATTCTATGGAAGAGTTTAGCAGGCTGGTTTTCAGAGATGGCCTCGAGTAGTAAGGATGCATGAAAGCAAAGGTGGGGTGTACTATAGGTATGGAACTGATTCTGAGGGGTTAACCACTTGGTAAGTGCTCGAGTGGGATGACGATAACTTCTGGTGGTATCTACAAGACAAACAACCCAATAATCATTTTTTTAATTTGAACTTGGTATTCAGTGGAGGTTTACTGCAGTTGTGGGATAGATGGAGGGTAGATTAGGGTTTTGATTCCCATCAGTCAGGTCAAATCAATAATGACCTCTTTAGTCATCAATTTATGACTTGCTACAATTTCCCCATCCTTTCGGTGGTTTATCATGCCAAATTTTGACCGATTTTGTGCGGACAAGTTTGATTTGATGGACAGGTAACCATTTTCCTTTTTCATCCTTTTCGGTGGTTAAGAGCATCTAGGGTTTTATTTTTTAGCTATCGAAAGATGAAATTTCGGTGGCTAATGAACCTCTGACATGTTCTCCCAAGCCACCAAAACTTTCTTTCCAATAGAACATGTGTAACGAGTTTTTGGTGGTTTATTGTATTTTCGGATCTCATTGTTTAGCTGTCGAAAGGAAGTCCTTTTGGTGGTTAATGAACTATTTGAAATATCGCCCAAGCCACTGAAAGCATCCCTTTCTAAAAACGTATTTCATTTTCTTTCGGTGGTTAATGTCTTCCTGCAATCACCCACTAATTTACTAAAACCAAGTCTTTTCGATGGCTAATGAGCTGTTGGAAAGATCGCCTAAGAAATCGAAAGTCCTTTTCCCAAAATTTTAATAAGAACGTGATGAGCAGGCTTTTGGTGGATAATCATGGTCCTACGTTAAACTATTAGCTGCCAAAAGCTAGGTTTTTCAGTGGCTAATGAGTTGTTGAAAATCTCACCCAAGCCACCGAAAGCCAAAACTTTCAAATTTATTAAATAACAGAACATCAGATATCACAACCTTTATAGTCACCCCACTATCTTTCATAATATGACTTGAAATCTTCATCCTATCAAAAAATAAATTGTCTGAGTGAACTTATTGAAAATAAATTTATTTTAGGAGATAACACCTTCTAAGTTCTATTTTTGTACTTTTTTACTGTATCTATTTTCGTTGTTGATTTTCTTCGACTTTTATAAATTATAAATTACTCATTTTTGTTAAAAAACTAATAATATCAATAAGACACTAAAAATTATCTTTATTTACAGAAAAATAGAGGGGGTAAAGAATTTACATCTTTAATATGTTATGTGAAGTAGAAAATTTGTGTCACCTTGGAATAAGGTACTTGTGTTGTGTCTTCCTTCACAAATTCAATATTAGTATTAGACTTAGAAGCTAAAATATGAATTTGAATCTAGAACTCATGTAGTTGGTTATTCTTCCAACTATCATGAATAAACTCTCAATGAATTTGACTTTGTTGACTTATATCATTGGTCTCCATTTTTTTGTCTCAATTGTTGCTCAAGTCACTATTATGTTGTTCGTATGTTCAAAAGATGTTAAAAGCTTGTGTCAACCATTCCTTAAATTTCATGACTTTGCATGTTGTCCTTCCCTATTGATAAGTTGTTAATTAATTAATGTCTAGTGTTTACTTGTGCCACTATAGAAGGTATTCATGACCTTGTTTCTAGTGGGTCTTATCTCATCAAATTCAAACCAATATTATGAGATATAAACTTAGAGTTGGTATCACCCGGGGGATTAATTTCTTTATTGGTAGGTTACACTATGCTCAATAGATGATATTTAATATTTAGTTGTTGATCCTTTGGTTTATCCCATGATCAATGCCAAGAAATATATTCATATAACTGAATTTGTGTTATACCTTGTCTTCCATTTTCATCATTGGTGGAATTCCTTGATTTTTTCAATATATTTCATTATTGGTTGTTGTTGAGGGGATATTTTCATGTATTATTTACATTTGGTACAGGATAAATATGTACTTGGTGGTGTGTTCATTCAAAATCTTGTCTAAGATGCTTAACTCAAATCTATTCCTAATATTTGTTGGTGTTGGTTTATGATGGATGCTCCAATTCCCTTCTTCCAATGGATATCATCCTATTGATGTAATCTCATTCCTATGAGAGTGAGATTTAAATATCCTTACAATACCTTGGGATATGCAGTCAATACTCAGATTGTGTCTTGCAATTTTTTAATGTTTTAGTTGTGTATTTAGGACGAAAAAATCTTGTATTCTTGAATGATTAGTTAATATGTTAGTGAAATAGTAAATAGGTTATACCCTGGATGATATCTATGTTTTTTTGTAATTTGTGTACATAATCTATACCCATGGTGAAATCTCAATGCTAAGCAATTGACAAAACTAAACAATAACGAATTGTTATACTAGTGTTGGGCCCTCAACATTTCAATATGAAATCCATCCTAGTGAAAAATGAACTTGATATTATTCTAACCTGATCCTAACCAAAGTTGGGGAAATAACATGGAACTAAAAGGGAGAGGAAATTTTTTTATCTTGGATTATTTGAAATTTTTTGCATCCAATTAAATATTTTTTCTTTTAGTATTATATAACTTCGCACAAGCAATGTTGTTGTGGGTCTATTTTGGTTTTTTATTTTTCACATCATCTTGAAGAGGAAAGGATTTTTTGATATGTTCAATCTTGTATTATATTAATATTCTAACAAATATCATTTCCTTTGTATGTGGCCATGCCATATATTGAAGTGTATTTTTCATTTAAGACAACTGAAAGCTATCCCTTTGTCATGGTTTTATGTTTGTACTAATGTATTAGTCTCATCCATCATGGAAAGGTTCTTAACAATATCATTTACTACATTGGTAGTTAGTTCCATATCTAATTCAACTTGTTATTCCATAGTTGTAGGTGAGTGTGCTTGTTGTCTGTAAACATATCTACTTGTTGGTTCTTCTGCTTTCTCCACTTTATTGATTTTAACTTCCTCCACTTCCCTCTCAGATACTCCACTGATGGTTGTAACATCTACAATTTATTACTCTTTCAGAAGCTGTTATGTTTGAGAATTTATGCAGTAATCCAGAAACTATAGTTAGGTCTTCATCTGATGCATTGTCCTCTGTGTGAATGGTATTTGATGTTGAAATATTGTAACTTAGAAGAATATTCTATATGTATCTTTTTGTGGTCCCCGATGGTCCTATCGGGAGAACCACTTATATTACTTTGTACCCCGATGCTTCTAATCGAAAGAAATAAG
>LPNX011056180.1:1747893-1789643 GCA_001517045.1 Pseudotsuga menziesii | reverse complement strand
TGGATCTACAAGAACAAGTGTACAAAGAAAGGTTCGTGATTTGCCTCAGAAAGAATAGACTATGACATGACATACTCTATTGACCAGTATATATCAAGCACATAACCACCTGTACATAATGAAGAAGGAAGATAATACTCCACTTCAGGGGGAGTGACTACATAAGATATCTGAGTTCGACACAGTATGACATGATGGACAACTTCTTGATGGATCAAGACTTTACCAAGAGTAAAGTGGGTTCCAACCTTCAAAGTTGAATAAAGGAAGACTAGGATATGTTGATGATCTGACAAGACAAACTCATGGAAGATGTTATGATGAAAGAATACTAGAATGATGTATGGGATATAGTTATCAAACCAGAAGGAAAGAGTATTGTATCCTCCAAATGGATATACAAAATAGAGCATGCAGCTGACAGAAGTATCGATAAGTATAAAGCAAGATTTGTGGCCAGAGGTTTCTTTTAGAAAGAGGGAATTAATTCTGAAGAGACACTTACTCCAGGAAGTAAGGTACACTTCCTTCAGAACTATCATGGTAGTTTATTCCATGGTGAAGCAAAGACAAGCCTTCCTTAATGGTATGATTGAGAAATAGTTTTACATCGAATAGTCACGAGGATTTGAAGTTGAAGCCAGATGGAATCATGTATGCAAGTTGAAGAAGGCCCTCTATGGCCTAAAGCAAGCTCCCAGAGCTTGGTACGGAAGAATAGATAGTTTCTTGTCAAGCATGGGATTTACCAAGAGTAAATCTGATCCTAACCTTTATCTCAAGGTTGTAGAAGATGAACTTGTCATCCTATTATTATATGTGGATGAACTATCCTTGACAAGAAATGAGAAATAGGTCATGGAAATAAAGAAGAAACTAGAAGAAGAATTTGAGATGAAAGACCTTGGGTTAATGCATTATTTCCTAGGTCTAGAAGTATGGCAAAGTTTAGAAGAAATATTTCTCAACAAAAAGTATGCGGTAGAGATATTGAAGAGATTCAATATGTTGGAATGCAAAGTCATGGCCACACCCATGGAATCCAACCTAAAGCTGTTAGCTGATGACTCATCAGAGTTAGTGGATATGACTCATTACAGACAGATCATTGGGTCATTGATGTACTTAACAGATACCATACCAGACATTTTTTTTGCTGTGAACACCTTAAGTCAATATCTTGTTCAACCAAGATGGGTTCACCTAGTAACTACAAAACATGTGATGAGATATCTGAAAGGGACTATAGAATTTGGTTTATATTATGATGGTAGCCATGAGTATAGATTGTATGGCTACACAGATGCAGATTGGGCTGGAAGTATCTCAGACAGGAAAAGCACATTAGGTAGATGCTTTTGTTTGGGGTCTGCTATGAGTTCATGGTTTAGTAGGAAACAGTCCAATGTTTCTCGTAGTATGGCTGAAGTAGAATACATAGCAGATTTCTCTACTAAGTTGTGAAGCCATATGGCTTCGGAAGCTGGTATCAGGTCTCTTTGAACTGAAGATGGATACTACATTGATTCTATGTGATAACGAGAGTTGTGATAATAGCAAACCCTGTGTTCTGTCATAACACATAGAAAGCTGGTATTTCTACATTCAAGATAAAGATGCAGATGATGATGTTTCAATATTTACATACTGTAGATACAGATGATGGTGATTCAGTATTTCTATACTGAATATAGAGATGATGATCTTTCAGTATTACCATACTGTAGATATAGATGATGCTTTCAGTACTCACATACTGGAGATACAGATGGTAGTTCAGTATTCACATACTGAAGATGTAGATGAAGATGGTTTAGATGATGATGCGCTGACAAAGCCTCTGTCTCAGGTAGAGTTTGAACACTTTCGAGAAAAGCTTGGTGTGGTTCAGAAAGACCTTCCCCAAAAGGGGGAGTAGTGATGTTGCAGTGGGATTGTATCATCCCTGGACACTTTCCCTAAAGTGATCCGGAGACCTCGGTCTTCGAGAATGAAGTGGGATTGTATCATCCCTAGGCACTTGCTCTAAAGTTATTCAGAGACCTTAGTCTTCGAGAATGAAGTGGGATTGTATCATCCCTAGGAACTTGCCCAAAAGTGACCCAAAGACCTTGGTCTTCGAGAATGAAGAGGGATTGTATCATCTCGAGACATATGTCCAGAAGTGATCTGGATACTTCGGTCATCGAGAATGTGGTAGGATTGTATCATCCTTGAACTTCGGTTCAGAACAGATCCGTTGAACTTTGATCATCGAGAAGGTGGTAGGATTGTATCATCCTTGGACTTCGGTTCAGAATGGATCCGGTGAACTTCGGTCATTGAGGAGGTGGAAGGATTGTATCATCCTTGAACTTCGGTTCAGAATAGATCTGGTGAACTTAGGTCATCGAGAAGGTGGCAGGATTGTATCATCCTTGGACTTCGGTTCAGAACGGATCCGGTGACTTCGATACTTGAGAACGTGTGTTGATCCTGTAATTCCAATAGGAAGGATTGTCTAAGTTCCACAACTATGTTGATCCCGTAATTCCAAAAGGAAGGATTGTTAGTAACTCCGTAAAGACCTAAATCCTGTAATTCTGAAAGGAAGGATCATTGACTTGATCTCGTAATTCCAATAGGAAGGATTGTCTGAGTTCCATAGATGTGTTGATCTTGTAATTACAAAAGGAAGGATCGTTAGTAACTCCGTAAAGACCTAAATCCCGTAATTCCGAAAGGAAGGATCATTGACTTGATCCCGTAATTCCAATAGGAAGGATTGTCTGAGTTCCACAGATGTGTTGATCCCGTAATTCCAATAGGAAGGATTGTCTGAGTTCCAAAACTATGTTGATCCCGTAATTCCGAAAGGAAGGATCATTAGTAACTCCGTAAAGACCTAAATCCTGTAATTACGAAAGGAAGAATCATTGCTAGCTCCATAAAGACTTGATCTCGTAATTCCAACAGGAAGGATTGTCTGAGTTCCACAACTGTGTTGATCCCGTAATTCTGAAAGGAAGGATCGTTAGTAACTCTGTAAAGACCTAAATCCTGTAATTCTGAAAGGAAGGATCATTGACTTGATCCCGTAATTCCAATAGGAAGGATTTTCTGAGTTCCACAGATGTGTTGATCCCATAATTCTGAAAGGAAGGATCGTTAGTAACTCTGTAAAGACCTAAATCCCATAATTTCGACAGGAAGGATCGTCTGAGTACCACAGACATGTTGATCCCGTAATTCCAAAAGGAAGGATCATGTTGATGTTTGATGATGATGATGTTGATGTTTTGATAATAATGATTTTTTGATGATGATGATGTTACTGATCGAAATATCAGAGTATGATGATGATGACGTACTGATCGAAAGATCAGAGTATGATGATGATGACGTACTGATTGAGAGATCAAAGTATGATGATGATGATGATGTTTCTATTCGAAAGATCAGAATATGATGATGATGATGTTGCTGATCGAAAGTTCAAAGAGTTAATGATGATGTTGTTGATCAAAAATTCAAAGAGCTGATGATGATGTTGCTGATCAAAAGGTCAAAGAGTTGATGATGATGTTGCTGATCGAAAGGTCAAAGAGTTGATGATGATTTTGTTGATCGAAAGGTCAAAGAGCTGAAGATGATGTTGCTAATCTAAAGTTCAAAGTGCTGAAGATTGTTGCTGATCGAAGCGGTCAAAGATTGCTGTTGATCGAAGCAGTCAAAGTGTTGATGTTGCTGAAGACTGAAGATTGAAGATGAAGACTACATGATGTTGAAATCTTCCAATGATTTATAGATGTGTTAACCCTGATGATGCTGATGATTCTCTCTCTCTCTCTCCTATTATTGTTGTTGTTGATGTTGTTGTAGAATACCCTTCTCGTTAAGGAGGAGTGTTGATTTTGTTGTAGAATACCCTTCTCATTAAGGGGGAGTGTTGAAATATTGTAAATTCGAAGAATATTCTATATGTATCTTTTTTTGGTCCCTAATAGTCCTACCAGGAGAACCACTTGTATTACTTTGTACCCCGATGCTTCTAATCGAAAGAACTAATAAGAGTCATGAGGTAGTCCCATCTAATTGTAAAGGTGGGTCATTAGCACCCCAATGTGGTTACTTGAGCCTACATGTGTAACTCGAGCCTACATGATTAACTCGAGCCTACATATCAGATGAGTTAACTTAAGTGAATGGATGAATATAAATAGAGGTGTAGAGCTCCTCATTTGCAACACATACATTCTCACTTGTGCAGTGCATTAGTGGAGAAGAGAAGTAGCTAGATAAGGAGGAGGATCAGGCTTTGATCTCCTTGCTGGTTTTATCTTTTATCTTTTTGGGGCATCTATATTGAGGAAGCTTTTGCTGGGTTTTTCCCTTTAGGGTTTTCCCAGGATAAATCTTTGTGTTCCTTTTGTATGGTTGTTCTTGTCTATCTTTCAGTGATCCTGTTTATATTCTTTTGTTATGAAAATGAAATGAAATACCGATGTCTTAGCTAAGCATATGAAAATTTAACATTTGAAACTTATGTTCAAACTTTGATATATGGATATGCCTGTGGTTCTTCATGTTTTTCTTATAGATCTGTAGATGAGGTTAAAGGTTGCTCATCTGTACCTATGGTTTTGGTATTTTCTAATTTTTTTCCATTTTTCTTTTCATGTTCTACATCCTTGTATGTGTTATCATATCAATAAGAATAATTGGCCTCTTTTGTTGCAGCATTAGTTGGAGCTCTAATGGATTCTTTATCATGTTCTTCCACTACTCCCAAGTCTATTTTTGTTGCATCATATTTTATTGGGAGGGTTTCAACAATTTTTGTTGTTGCAATGCTATCTGGATTACTGTATGATTACTTATGTTGTTGTTCTAAACCTTGAAACAATATTGTTTGATGTTGGTCAATACACTCAATATGTATGGTTTTTGACTCATTTACAATTTAAAAACCATTACTTTCAAGTTTCACATATTTTGCATTGTCTATTACTTCAGTAGTTGGAATATCTATATTTGTTATTGCATCTCTGCCAGGTGTTATGTTGCATTCTTCATGTGGCTCTTCCACTATCATTGTTTGTTTTTCTACCACTACATCATCCTCTGTGTAGAAGGTATCAACAAATTATGGTGTTGTATATATGGCATGAATTGCGTTTTCTTCATAACAATTTTCTTTCAAAATTAGAGATGAAACACCTTCATGTAAGGTGTTTCTCAGCATATGTGCTTTCGTACTCTCTTTCCTTTTTAACATCCTTGCATTCAAATTCCACAATTTCTACCACTTCTACTACTATGTTAGTAGCTAGAACATCTTCCTTGTTTATTGCATTTATGGATGAAGTTATGCAAGTTTATACTTGATGGAATTCTATATGCGTTGTTGTATGTGTTCTATTTATAATGGCAAGTCTCTCAACTATTTATGTTACTCCATTAGTATCTAGAGTTGGATTTGTTTCTTGAGGTTGTTCTTGTATAGTAGGAGGAGAGTGTGATTGTTCCTTGTTGAAACACATACATGCTGGTTGTGTATTTTCCACATTGTTACTTTCAATTTATGTGGTTTCAACCTTTTCTACTCCACTAATAGCTATAACAACTTCTAGTTTTGTTTTAGTCGTTATTGTATGTGATTGGTCATGCAGTTCTTCTGAAGGTATCAATGGTTCCACTTCCCAATAATTTTACTTCTTGTGAATAGTATCGGGAGTTTTATTTGCTTCATTGATATCTGAACATGTCTATGAATTTTCATGTTCTTCTTCTAAATCAAGAGACTAGGTTGATTTTAGCTCAACATTTGTGCTTTCTTCCCTTTCTGCATCTTTGTCCATACTCCTTTCATGTTCCAAACCCTTAACCTCTCTTGTTGTAATAGAGAGTAGAGCATCTTCCTCAATCCTCATATTAGAATTTGGAGCTCTACATGATTCTTTGTTAAGTTTGTTGAGATTCTGTAGTAAAGATTCATGGCATCTGGCGGAGAGTCTGTGGTGAGTGAGGAATTTTATCAACGTTCTGAGCCATGCGTGGCTCATCTTCAGGAGAATAGCGATGCCTGGGAAGATGTTTATCTTTCATTGAGGGATTAATACGGAACAAATTACTTGGGATGATGTCGACTATGTTATTAAGTTTTTAGGGTTTAAATATTTAATTTCTAATTGTTAAGTTCATTTTAATTTATTAAATTTTAATTATTGGGACAAATAACAATTTTGTTCATTTTGTTAATTTATAATTTTGAATGTTCATTTAATTGTTTTAAATTTTATAATGATTAGTTTAATATTAAATATTTTAATATGGTAGTTTATTAAGTTTAGTATGCTAGTTAATTTAGTGATTAATTAATTTGATTAATAATATATTGATTGTTTTAGTAAAAAATGCATTAATTAGGCTTGTTTGAGTTTAAATAGTTAGTTTAGTAAATTTAGTAATTTTTAGGGGTAATTTTAATAATATTGATTAGTTTTAGATCGATTAATTAATCAAGCAATATATTAGTTTTACATAGTTAATTAGTATTTTTTTGTTTATTGGTTAATAAATTAGGTTTGATATCAATATAGTAAGTTAATTAGAGATTAATTATTTTTTTAATTTAATTTAATTTCCAATTATAATTATAATTTTAATAATAATATAATTTCAAATTTAATTTAATTCTTATTAGGTTTAGTTAGGTTCGGTAACCAAGACCCACTGATGGTCAGGTTGTCATCCCTTATCAAGCAACTCAAGTTCTTAACTATCTCAATTGCCTCTCTGATTCTTCTTCTCGACCAGTTATCAACCTATGCTAGCACCTGCATATCTTCTATTTTTATTGGGTGCTTTGTGTTATGAGAGTGTTATTATAACATTTATTTATGATTTATATTCAGGCAGATGTCAGAACAGTTTTCTTTAACCCTTGTTCGAATAAACCATCATGTTTCACTGATGTAGGTTTTCCCGCATTCAAAAGAAATCAGGTAAACCCCCTTTTTAAATTGGGGTCTATCATATCTTTTACTGAACTGAGGAGAATTTTTTATGTTATTAGTTGGTGAGAACACATAATAAATGTTTTTATTTTTCAAGTGTTTATCTATTTTGTCTATGACCCCTTGTATGTAAGGGAGAAACACCTTGTGATCACCCACCTTCTTTTCTTTGAGGAAATCCTTCAGTCTGTTCTTATTGGCCTTTGTTATCGCGAGGGATTTGTGTTATATTTTTACAGTTTAATAAATATGATCTAGGATCTTATATAAGAGAATAACATGCATAAAAATAATCATAAGAGACGAGACATAAATAGTTTCCTTTGGGAAACCATAAAGGATAAAACCCCGCAAGTTCCTCAGAGATAAAATGAGCATCGGTAGAAAAAGTAAAACCGAAAAGTATAAAGATGATCTTTGACAGCTACTCTCTCTCTCTCACTTGTGTGAGCTATTCCTCTCTCTCTCATGTACTATTGATGAGTGACTGTTTGTTGAAAAATAAAGAGTCACACACTCTATTTATACCTTTTTCCACTCGATGTTTCCCCAACAGGGTCGAATTCTCTAGGAGAGTCTAATAACCTTAATATAACTTGATTTAGGGGTATAATTCCCCGACATACAATGGAGGGTTAACCTCAATGAATTTACATGAATTAATTACATTAATGACTCTCCCGATCGGAGGAACAAAAATCTCCATTGGGGTACAATGAAATAAAATATGAAATATACAAGTGAATATGTTCCAAAGTTACAATTACATTAACACTCCTTCTTAACTAGGAAGGTATTCTCTTGACATAGTTTATCAACATAACTCTTTGTCATTGGATCATCATCGTCACTGTTGTTTCTATTCTCATCATCTCAAATAAATGGTGCTATCTCTTGAATCTACTCATTATAGGAAGTTATACATAGCCAACCATTTTTCATGTTGGATGTAGGCCTATCCTCCATGTAGGTATTCATCATATCTGTGAGCAATCCATCAAGTAGGTACATCTCAGGACTTATTGTATTCCTCTTTCAAAAGCTATAGGATCCTACTATTACCTCATCATATTTAGATCATCTCATCTTCACAAAGAGCACAACCTAGATACGGATAACATAGCACTTACATCCACCGACATGGGAGGAAAAATCTACCACCATTTGGGAAATGCTCAGGAATTACATTAACGACCATGGGAGGAATAACCTACCACCATGTCAAAATATCTTCAGCAATTACATCAATGAACATGTGAGGACCAACCTACCACCATGTTGGAAAATCTCGGCAATTACATCAACGACCATGGGAGGACCAACCTACCACCATGTCAAAAAATCCCATGTGTATTTGTGTCTTTCAGACTCATCACTTCCCCTTGGAAGGAACCTCAATCTATATTACACCAAGCTTCTCTCTGAAGTACTCAAACTTCATGCTGGATAATGGCTTGGTCAATACATTGTCTATATGCTCGTCCATTACAACATACTAGAGCTTCACTTCTCCTCTCTACATCATATCCCTGATATAGTGATACTTGATCTCGATGTGCTTTGACTTGTCATGGAACATCAGGTCTCAAACAAATTCACACAACTTTGTTTCTCACAATATATACAAGTATCATCCAATTGGATATCAAACAAATAAGACAGTAGCTTCCTCATCCATACTGCCTCAAAACTAGCCAAAAAACCTACATCATACTCTGCTTTAGCTGTACTTAGTGCCACATAGGACTGCTTCCTTCTAAACCAAGAGATCACACCTAATCCGATACTAAAGCAACACCCCGAAGTGCTCTTCCTATCAATGGAACTTCTTTCCCAATCTGAATCCACATAACCCTCTAGGTTAATATTCTAATTTGCATCATACTTGAGCCCATGATCAAATGTACCCTTCAGGTACCTCATAATATGCTTTGTGAAAATCAAGTGAACATGTCTCGGATCCGTCAAGGACTGGCTCAAAGTGTTCACATAAAATAAATATTTTGTCTTGTATTTGTCATGTACATCAAGGATCCAATCATCTCACGATACATCATGGCATCAACTGACTCTGATGAAGAATCACTCAATATATTTAGGTTCGATTCCATAGGTGTGGCCATGGCCTTACAGTCCATCATCCTAATCTTCAAGATCTCAAATACATACTTCACTTGTCCAAGGAAGATTCCATGCACACTCTGCCATACCTCCATGCCTAGAAAGTAGTGCATCATACCTAATTCCTTCATCTTGAACTCAAAAGAAAGATTCCTCTTCGTGGCAGCAATCAACCCATCCTCACTTATCACAAACATGTCATCTACATACAATATAAGTATCACTGGGTTCCCTTTCTCAACCTTGTAGTAAATATTGGAATCCCCTTTACTCTTGGTAAATCCAAAACTAGTCCGGAAGTTGCCAATCTTGCCATACCACATCCTAGTTGCTTCTTTCAAACCATACAAGGCCTTATTCAATTTGTACACATGAGTCTCCCTATCATGTGTCTCATTCCAAGTGGTTTCTCCACATACACTTCCTCTTCCACTACATCATTCAAGAAAGTTGTCTTGACATCCATATAGTGTATCTTCCATTTCATCATTGTAGCCAGAGAAAGTACTATTCTGATGGAAGTGTATTTGGTTACAGGTGAAAAAGTATCCTCATAATCTATCCCTTCCTTTTGGGAGAAGCCACATTCCACAAATCTCACCTTGTGTTTCTCTATGCTGCCATCTGCAGCATGCTTGATCTTGTACATCAACTTGGAAGTCACAACATACTTCCCTACTAGTCTTGGGACCACATCCCAGACATCATTCTTCGTAATCAACTGGTATTCTTTGATCATGGCATCCATCCATTCTTCCTTCTCAGCTGCTTCCTCATAGTTGGAAGGTTCCTTGTCAATGATGTCACAAAACAAGGATACATAACTAGAGTATGGCCTAGGTCTCTTCCTTTCTCTGTGTATTTATTCTAGAGAGACATATCTCTCTGCATCTAGGATAGCCTCTCGTATCCATGCTAGTTTCCTCTTGTAATAATTCTTCTCACAGGGTGGATCTACAGGTTCCCTAGGTTCTTCTATTTCTCGATCTTCTTCTAGACTTGCTTCACTCATTGTTGTATCTCAGATCCTGGGTACTTTTGGTTCTTCAATGTCTTCAATAGGTAGTTTTCTGGATTTGTTGTAAGCTTAGTCTTCATCAAATGTCACATTCCTGCTGATGTTGATATTCTTGAATCTTGGGAAATATATTCTGTAATCCTTTAATCTTTCACTATATCCCACAAATATACCCTTCTTTCATGAAGGATATAACTTCATCCTCTTCTGTTTTGGAATGTGTATTTAGACCAGGAAACCAAATATTCTGATATGGTTGACTTTTGGTTTCTTGTCGGAGAAGGCTTATTCTAGTGTCTTGTTCTCAAGTACTCTATGCAGAGTACAATTCTGTACATATATAGCTGCCTTTGTAGCTTCTTCCCATATAT
This sequence comes from Pseudotsuga menziesii, assembly GCA_001517045.1. Lineage (NCBI taxonomy): Eukaryota > Viridiplantae > Streptophyta > Pinopsida > Pinales > Pinaceae > Pseudotsuga > Pseudotsuga menziesii. Next base: position 1,779,135 of record LPNX011056180.1, on the reverse strand, counting down.
GCATAGGAAGATCCTGATCATGAAGAATTGTTCTTGTTGCTTCCATAATCGTTCTATTCTTCCTTTCTGCAACTCCATTTTGTTGTGGATTGTATGGAGTGGTAAACTCCCTCTTAATCCATGACTCTCTACATACTTCCTTGAATTATTCTCATGTGAATTCTATTACATTGTCTGATCGAAAGGCCTTGATTTTCTTATTTGTGTGATTCTCCAACAGGACTTTGAATTCCTTAAATTTGTTGAATACTTCATCTTTTCTCTTCAAGAAATATATCCATGTCTTCCTAGAAAAATCATAAATGGAAGAAACATAATATACATACCCACTCAATGAATTGTATGACATCGAATAACATACATCAGAGTGGATGATTTCCAAGATTCATTTTTCCTTGCTCTCGCTACTTGGAAATGTCTTCTTTGTGTTCTTTCCCTTTGCACATCCTTTGCAAACGCCTTCATGATTTGAATGGATTTATGGAAGACCTTCAACATATTTGTGTGCAAGTGGTAGTTCCCTATAATGAACATGTGCAATCCATCTATGCCAAAGTTCACTTGGCTCTATTGGGTCATGGAACAAATCTTGTTTTGGTTGGCCCTTTAATTTTTATAAGCCTCCCTCATGCTCTCCAATCACTACTGCATCATCTATGGTCTTTCCTTTTGGCCACATAATAAATTGGCCATATACAAATGAAACCCTCATACCTTTTGCATCTAATGCAGATATGGAGAGAATATTATTCTTAATTCCTGGTACAAACTAGACATCTTACATTTTCTTAGACTTTCTAGAGTCCAGCTTATAGGAGGATTCACCACCTCCTTTTATAGGATACTGGTATTCATCCCCAAGTTTCACTTTGTGGGGTGAGTCATGTTTAGATAGGTTCATGAAGGATTCCTTGAATAATTTCATATGCTTGGAAGACCCAATATCTATGACCCATTCATTGCTTCCATGTGTAATAGTTCCTATGAGGGAAGACATCAAAACATACTCTTCATCGCTTGAAGAATATTCACTTTCTTATCTAGCTCTCTTTCTGGGAGGTTCATCATCCTTTGTAGTGTGAGCATGATGTCTTATTTTGTTTTTCTTCTTCTTATGAGAGCCACCTTTATTTCTAAGACAATATCTCAGAAAGTGTCCCTTCTCATCACATGTATAGCATATGACATTAGATAAATCTCTCCTGGGTCTTCTAGGGTTATCTTTTTTATTATGGTGGTGATGATTTCCTTTATTGTGATGAGAGTGATCCCTTTTGTTATTCTTGGTGTGTGCTATGAGATCTTGATATTCATTTTCCATATTTTCTTCTCGAGCTACGATTCAAGATTATTCTTTTGATCATTCCTCGCATAGCCTACTGAAGGTGATTAACTTTCTTCTAGCACAAATTCCTTGAATAAAGGAGTCTTGTGACCTAGGGAGACCATTCAAGGTGGTCATCACAACTTCTGCATTCTCTATGTCTTCTTCCACAACTTCAAGTTTTTCTTTGATGTGAGAGACCCTTGTAAAGTGATGATGATGGTAGTGGTGGTTAACATCCACTAAGACCAAAATTTGGTGTATTGGACCTAAAGAAACCAATTAATTAGTTTGTTTTAAAATTGTATTCCTATGCTGAAAGAGCTTGGTGAGAAGGGTCTCGAGCTCACTATAATTTTGACAATTTAAAAGGCTAGGAAGGTTGGTATTGCAACAAAGATTATGAAACTAAGATCTAATGTGGGTGTACACAGGTCACTCTAAGAGGAAGTGATTTTCATATTCAGTTTTATTATTCTCACAGAGATGGTAGATCCTTTCCAACCATGGTGTTTTAGGAACTGTCCAATGATCTATTTCACTATAGAGCTCATGAGAGTTCGTTCTTATATTGGCTCTATTGGTTTTTTTCTTTGAACTAGTTAAAACAAAGGGATACTTTTGATATTATAGAGTAGGGTTGATGACCTCCTTGTAATATCTTAAATTTCGTTTATCCTCTAAATATTTCTCACACCATAGTTTCTCTTTAACTTAGAAGTAACAATATTTTTAATGTTATTAATATTTTTCAATGAAATGTTTTCGTCAATCTCCCAGTGGTTTAACCAGGCCTTGGTATCTTTATACCAACCTTGCTTGAGCCTTAGGTTGTTTTGGATGGAATTAAAAGCTAACTTATGAAGTCTATGGTCTCCCATGTTATTGATTTTTTTCTTCTACAACAAGAGCCTAGTCATAGTTAGGCTCTTGATAGGGGAAAGACCCACTTCTATATGGATAATAGGATATGGTGTATTTCTTTTAATTTTGAGATTAAACGCTATAGAATGCTTCTATATTTGCTCAATATTTCTCCAATATTCTCTAGAGATGTTGCAACCCCAAACCTCACATCCATACAAGATAACAGGAGTGACTAAAGTTTCAAAGAGTAGCTTCTTTTTATCTCACATTACAAGGTTTGATGCTTTACAATTATTTTCAATACCAAAGTAAGCTTTCCACACTCCATTAATCATTTTCTCAATGCTATAGTTCTAGTTGAGCTTGTGATGAATATCAATTCCTAGGTATTTGTAAGAAGACACTTCCTCCAAGTTGTTATTTCAATACACAAAATTAGCGTAAGTGTCCTTCTTGCATTTGATAATCATAACTTTTGTTTTGTCAATGTTGAAAGTCATACCTGTAGCAGGGATTTCTCCCTTACTACAGGGTAGGAATGGCTCCCTTCCATCTATAGGATGGAAGGGTAGGTTCCTGGATGGAAATGTAGAAAATAAATGAACAGAAAGCAAGAAAGAGCTGAAAGACAAGAAACGGCCAAAAGCCCCTCTGCAAACAAGGTTAGGGCTTAACTCCAGCTACCTGCAAACAACTATTAGAAACAAAAAACCTACAAAACAAGTTAAGAAACAAACCTGCAAGAAAATATGGGTCAAAAAATAACTAAGCTACTAAAGCAAATACATAAGCAAACAATAGTATACCTTATCTTTGGTGCAATCATCAATGGGCCACCATGCCCTGGCTGGAAGAAGCCCCTCTCTCTCTCTCTTGTCTATGGAGGAGCTATGGCTGAATGGAAGAATGAATGGATGAGAGGAGGGATGTGGGTGGCTTGAGAAACAAAGGGTGTTAAGGCATCGACAGGTAGCATAACAATATGCAAGAGAAGAGTTGTTTTAGAGTGACCCCCACTCCTCTTTTTATAGTATTTTTAGGGTTCTAAGCCCTTGGTCAGGGCTTTAGCCCCTTTTTTGGGATTTTATCCCCTTTCGTCCTAACTTTAGCTCCTTTTATGGTTTTAGGCTCCTTTGAGGGGTTTTAGACCCTTTTTGGAGGCTTTAGCCTCTAGGAGAGTTATTTAGGCTCCTTTTGGGGGGTTTTAAGCCCTTTTACTCATTTTTAAGCCTTTTTTTGAGGGTGTGGGGGTCTAATGGGGTGGTACGAGGGTCGTGCATGGGTGTTCTTGGGTGGTGTAGGACATGTAGAGCTGAGTGAGGGATTTTTTGGGTTAACAAATTGCCCCCTGATGTGTGAGGGTAGGAGCTCATCGTATGGACATCGAACATCATAGGATTTGCTGCAGAGAGGTGGTGCTTTTGGGGCTGGGGCATGGTGGCTTTTGGTTTTTGTATTAATATGGTTCTCATCAATGGGTGAGATACAAATAATGTGTGACATGTATATGGATGAGGTGGGCATCCCCATGATCATGACAATGTCAAAAGAATAATTTGATCTATGCTCTAAAATACAAGAGCTGATCATATACAACTAATGGTACATAGTCCTTGCCTCAATGTGAGGCTGAATACAATAATGATATGAAGAACTGGTACATTAGACCCATGGAATTCTCATGGAATGCTATATATTCATGACTGACAGCTTGTTATATCTGGGATGGTACATAACTGCATGGACTCGTTGATTGAGAGTCAGAGTCTCTGTGGTACAAGTCTCCTGCATCAATCATAAATCTATATAGAAGCACTGCTGGGGATTCTGAACAGTGTCTCCAATGCAACCCGAAAATCACAAGGGACATAACCTGTTTAGGTCCCTCAAGTAGACTCATCAATTTGCTAGAGTCAGGTGACATCTAGGGTTTTCGACCAAATACTGCACGGACCAAACCCTGGATGAATCTCAACGATGTGATGATGTAGTTGGAGTCGAGCACATGAGAAACAACCATCTCGAGAGGCACTAAGTATTCCTCTCAAGTGGTCCAAGGAACTCATCAATGAGGTTAATGAAACTAGGATACAGGGACCTCTAGGTATATCCTCTAGAATATGTGTGTTGTTGTCGACAGAGGGAGACCTACCCCTAGTCAAGGAAATGGTGTTTCCTTGACCAGAAGCGTGAGGGAGATAACCAAAAGATGTGAGACAATCGGTAGACTGACCCACTGAATGGGGTGGGGGGGGAGGGGGAAGGGAAAGAGTTGAACATGGGTAGGGGGACTATAGTAGACTCAAACTTCCTTTGTTCAGAGTATGATGGAAGGGTGGACCAAGCAGCAAATGAAACTGACTCATGGGAATGGGATCATAGCTGTAATACCAGGAATGTCGCTGCAGATGGGAAATACTTGGGGGGAGGTGGATACTTTTGATATTGATGGGATCCAAGGAAGACACATTACAGAGTACTCTAAACAAAGGCAACCCAAAATGGGAATGCTTCCAAACTATTTTCTGTGGGGTGGTGTTTAGAGACACCGTTGTGGTATGTTCTCGTGGATTTTTGGCGAGCCCGAGAAGGTAAATGCTCGATGGTGCTTTCAATTTTAGAGAGTTTGAAAGCATGAAGAAGACTCCAGTGGGGGATCTTTTTTGTTGGTAGTCTCCTATGACCGAAAAAGGATAAAATTATACATAGGAGAGCTCGCCCATCCTGTAGGGGATGAGAGACTTCTTTATCATTGGTAGTCCAATCAGGCTAGAAAATGTTAAACCTATACTAACTGGACGGTCATTCAGATACTTTTACGAGCATGAACGAAACCAAGTTTGCTCGACAATATTTTCTTGATGAGAAGGCTAGAAAAGAGCTTAGTGACAACCTATAGTGATATTTTTCATAAGGTGCGACCCCTCTGCTCGAGAAAGCATAAAAGTATGTAGAGGGGAACGATCTTGGCTTGAATACGCCAAGGTGGTCCTTTTCATTTGATGGTCTACATGGTCCACAAAAGGAGGTAAACGAGATGATGTAGACACCCTTTCCTATACTTTAGTGAGCATGAAAGGAAGCAGTTGCGCTCAGCTATCTTTTCATTGTTTTTAGGAGTCAGAAAAGAGATTAAACAAAACTCCAGTATAGTCAACCGATTGCGGTGGCACAGATGGTGACCCATGTCATAGCGTTGGATAGTGGTCCAAAGGTCATCCATGTAGTATGGATGGAGCAGATGGCTCTCAAACATACCAATACATGTGAGGGATAGATCGCAGCAGAGGCTTGTGAGTCGGTGCAGCAAAGGCACACAAACCTAGATGGCTCTTGGACAGAGGTCAGTAGAGCGTGTGTAAGTTGTGGTGGATGGAATTGACTACATGTGATGAGAGTGCAAGTCCGGGGTCACTTATATGCCAAATAAATGCAAAGGAAATGATCTATTTTTTGGAAAATGGTCCAGAGATTCGCATGAGGTGCGGTGGATGGAGTAGATAGCTATGTGTTAAAATACAAAAAAAAATAAAAATGGTGTCCCTTAATGAGCGGTGGCCCGAAAACCTGCATGAGTAGTGGTAGGCAAGTGTGATGCAAGTACAGGTCCATAGACACTTGCATCACCATGCTGTTGCTCATAAATCGAGGTAGCCTTTGGGAAGCAGTCCCAAAATTTGTTTGTTAAACATGAGACGATGGTCTCATAAGGAAATGTAAATTTGAGCCTAGAGGTGTGAGAGGTGTCTCGAACTAGTTTCAGGTGATTTTGGATTAGCAGATGACGGTGATGCCCCTGATTTGGGCTAAAAAATGTTGAAAAACAAGAAAAGAAAATGAAGCGACTCATTGGTGGTGTTTAAGTGTAAAATATCTTAAGGTAGAGCCCGTTGCGGGGATTCTCCAAGAGTCGACCATCTGAGTGAGCAACAAGGTATGCCCCCTTACCAGGACAAAGGTCATTGGCAAGGCAGGATGATAGAATCTGGTATTTTATGGAAATAGTTGATTCCACACTTTGGTTTAAAGAGAATGGGGTAAAACCGGAGGTGGTCTTACAGATCTCTCCCTCATCGTGTAAGTGGTGTCGGGGTAGATCAGGTGGATCTTCCATGGCCGATGAGATGAAAGGGCGACTGGTGATAGATATCATGAAAATGGTATTGGTTGTGGCTTTGGTTTCCATGCCCCCAGTCTCTGTTGGAGGAAGAGGGGTAGGTCTAGAGACAGGAGGAGTCTTTGATGGACCTGGAGGTAGGTTAAACATAATATCAATTGGTTGGACATGAGTCAACACATCCTGGGGCCTTAGAGGTAGGGTAGGTGGTTCAAGGTACCAGATAGGATCTCCTAGTGTGAAATCTTGTAGATTACGGGTTACTAAGATAGACTTACTCATGATCTTGAATGGTAGTAAAAGGAAAGGGAAAAGGAAATGGAAAAGGATTGTGTTGATTAGGAATGAACCCCACTGTTTCCCTGGTAACTGAGGTTGAGGTTGCAGCTATGGCTAGGGAAACAATGGAAGAGATAGGTCTGATGGACCATCGGTGATGGTGGAGATAAGAGGGTCGGTATAACTAGACATCATGTAAAAGGAAATGGTGTCCAAAGAAGGATGTAGGGGGTGAAATTCTTCAATCAGAGTGATCTCAGATTTAAGGGAATGTTGACGGAGGTCAGCTAAATCCATTCAAAATTCAGGCAAGTCTTGGCAATGGTGAGAATAGTGTCCATGCAAACTGGAGAGGGCGCAAGTATGGTTTGTTCTTAGTGACTTGTTTCTTACTATTGGTGTGCTTGGAAGCTCAACCACGGGGAGGTTTTTGTTTGTATCCATGGTGTCCAAATGTGTGCGTATTATTGGGATCTCATGGTAGTTCTGAGTTGGATGGCCCTATTACTTGTAGATGGCATAAGGGGAGATTTTTTGAGGTTCTACAGTGGCTTTCGCATTCTTTCCCCTGGCCCTTTTCGGGTAGGGTGGTGCAGGTGCGGGCATGATGGTTGGTTTTTGCAGACCAAATGGAGGATGGAACTTGACTGCAATGGGCTGCAGAGGTGTTAAGACTACTTAGGGCATTGATGGTTGAGCGGGTGGATCAAGATACCACACCGAAATTATTAATTTAAAGTTGGGAAGGTTGAGGGTGGCCATTACCGGCTTGCTCATGACACTAGGCAGGGGAAAGAGGAAGGGAATTGTATGGACTGGAGAGGAGACCAGATAACTCCTTGTTGGTTATATGTGGGGGTGCGGTTGTGGTTGCGGCTGCATGTAATACTGTGGCTACGGATGATGTTGCAGTTGCTGTTGATGTTACGACTGTGGACGGTGTTGTGGTTACGGTTGGGGCTACAGCTACGATTGTTGTTTAGGGGAAGCAGTGCTGGATGAGACCATGCACAAGTCCGCAGTCTCATTTTTTGTCAGTGGTGGTGACACTGAGGGGAAATGAGCTATCATGGTGGTATCGACAAACAACCTAGGACCCACATTCAACAATGGGGAGGCTAGTGTGTTTTCAACCATGGTGTTGATTGCAGAGATGACATTGGCATGTGTGGTCATCCCTTATGGCTCAATGGTGGTGATGGTAGGGATAACATTGGTGGGTGCCATTAACCCTTGCAGATCATGATAAGTGAGTTGATCAACCATCATGATATTCCTTCGTGGGGGAACATCATGAGATGGAATACAGTTGATGCGACAGCTCTCATGGCATACATATAACTTCTTCCAAGGAGAAGGTTATAGTCTAGTTGAGCATTGACAAACTCTATGCCAATCAGAACTGTCTTCTCATCTACTATGATGGGGACATGGGGGAGGATTCCTTGGGATTTAGTGGGATGGCCATCATAATCCCGCAGAGTTGTGGAGGATGGTTGCATAATTGGGGATCCATGTTTCTGCCAGACTAGGGTAGACATAACGCACGTAGATGCCCCCTCATCCACTATGCACCGATGCATAACCAAATTTTGGATAGACATCAGGATTTGGAAGGTGATGGTGGATGGCATGCATGGTTCTCCATTCTCTTTGTCGAATGTGATCAACTTGGAGTCGGAGGGGTCTACAGCCCTAAGGGTGGCTAGTAATGATTTCCACTATGTTGGGCACATTTTGAGTACCTCAAGAGAGGACATGGCCATTGGTGTTTGGGCCAAATCATCCATGATGCTATATTTGACCATAGCTCTAGCTGTGGAATTATTGGCAAATCGATGTATGGGGGCGATGGGGTTAACTAAAGAGGTGCATTGACTGATTTGGATGTAGATGTTGCTGATGTGTCAGTGGGTTCAGTGGTTTTGTACTGATTCCGTATGGTTCATAGGTTGACCTCTTTAGTTGTCATGGCCAGCATGTGGTGGACACCTATTTCATCCATGGGAGGTGCCCCCAAAGCATTGGGATTGGGTTGGGGAGGGGTTGTGGTTGCCACCGATCCTTGGACTGCTAATGGGTTCTGAAGCACCATAGGAGGAGGTCCTTGTGGTGCCTGATTGGGTTGGGCTTGGTTAGTTGTGTTGGTGGCATGTTGAACCTCGTTTCGAATGGCCTACTTTGTGTGACCCATGAAGGGACACTCGAATGTAGAGTGCCCGTAGACCTCACAAAGTGTGCATGGTTGGTTTGTACACAACGAAGCATTGCGTCTTGGTACATTTGGTCATGGAGGATTTTTGGTGGGTCAGTTTGCCGCGGAATTGTTGGGAGGATTTGGTTGTTGACCACCTCCCTATGGTTGATTATTGGCTTGGTTTTGGAATCAGTTATTCTAGGAGTTCCCTCATTGATTTTTGAGGGCTGGCTAGTTGGGATGGTTTTGTTGTGAAAATGCGTGTCCCAACGAAGCAGGTGGAGTAGGGGCAGGGGCTTGAACCGCTTGCATTGGTGGTGCGTAATAAATTTGGGTGGGTGATGGTGCCACAAATGTGGGAATTTTCCCCGCGTATTGCTGTGTTGGCCATGCCAAGGCCTGAGCCTGCTATGGTGGTGCAAGTTGGACATAAGAAGTTGTGGCTTTAGACTGGGACATCATTCTTGCATAGTCTAGAGTTTGTTTTTGGTAAGCAACACTAGCAGTGTTGCTTGGTTGTGGTGGAACTGCAGGTGTTGTCAGATGGTGCTGTTGCTATTGGGAGACCGAGCCTATGATGCCATCTACAGCATGGGATGCCCCTGGTGCATCTTGGTAGGAGGTACCCACATGAGGAGCATCTAGAATGACGGTGTAAAGGTATCCAGACTGTGCATAGATAAGGTCAAACTATTGGGCTTTCAGTATGGCCTCCTCTTCGGATTGGGGACATTCGGATACGACGTCCTTTGCTATGGGTGGGAGAAAGGTCTTGAGGAGACAATCTAAAAATATCCTATCGTCAAGTTGTATCTTACACAAACTTTGACATCGGCGCCACTCATGGATGTGGTCGGTTATATGGGTCATAGTGTTCTAACGACAGGATAGCAAGATCTCCACCCGTTCGTCATATCTGATGGGGAGTTGGAAATACTGCAAGAACATGAAATCTAGGGAGTTGAAATCTGGGTACTTGGCTTGCGCTAGCTCAATGTACCATTTGGCTACCGCACTTGTGAGGGTGCGTTGGAATAATCTTAGCCTGATCAAATCATCTACGATGCTGTTTGATGAGCACCATAGATGAAATGTCATGATGTGGTTTTGGGGAGACTCCCTGCCTTCCCTTTAAACTTAGGAATGTCTGAGGGAAGTTTGGTTGGCATGGGAGGCCAAAAGGTTTGATGGCGAATGGGGTCGTTTGTCAATCAAGCCAAATCAGTAAATTTAAGCCAGGCCATGAAAGGCATATTTGACCCTAGGTTGATGTGAGATGGGGAAGGTATGGTGGTGGGGTTTGTAGGTGCATAATGTACCTGCATAGCTGGGGGTGTTGGTGGTGTCATTGTAGATGGGCCAGTGCCCCCAAGTGTGGTGTGAGGGAAAATGTGGGTGGAAGGGCCACTGCCCCCATGTGTGATAGGAGCAGCAGTGTAGGTGGAGGGGGCACTACCCCCATGTGTGACAGGAGGGGCAGTGTATGTGGAATTTCCATTGCCCCTAAGTGTTGCAGGTGGGAGATCTTGAGTGGTTACTATGGGTGGTGGCAGCTGACTGATGACAGTTTGCATGACCATGCTGGGGCCACCTGCAGGGTTGTTGGTGATAATTTATGGTGTGGACATGGGTCCACTAGCGATTGCCATGCCAGAAAATGGATCTAGGTTTGCACCATCCATGGGCTTGATGGTGTTGTGTGTAGGTCTAGTTTAGACTAATATGGGTTTGAATTTGAATTAGAGATTGTGTGGCCTTCTCATGGTGTGAAAGTTCATCAAGAATGGTCTCGACGATGTCAGTTCAATGACCCAAATTATGGTGGTTCGCCTCTTAGGCATGAGGAAGAGCGCAAGGGATCAATTGTGTTAGATTTGTGTATCAAACTGGTGGAAATGATCTTTTGGACCCTGGTTTCAATGGATTCCTATTGGCTATAGGTGGTCACTCAACCACCAATACTGCCAGAAGACAGTGCTTGGATTTTTCCTCATGGGTGTTCTACTCAATCGGTGGGGGTCGTTGCCCGTTTCACTTGGTAATTCCTCTCAGCGGCCAGCTACTTTGGGGTTCCCATGGTACTCCTCACAATGAGTTTCTAGGCAAAGCCCAAGTACTTCCCATGGTTAAGGCGGTCAAGGACTTATGTCCTCAAAGACTGCAGATTTTTGAACTTAGTGTAAATTAATAAATTTTAGTGGCTCTCTCAGCATCATGAACTGAGTTGGGTTGATTTACATGGTATGGTGTGTATGTCTTTCTGTGTTTCTGCTATTTGGTGGCTACAAATGGTTTATGAATATTCTACAGAGTTCATCATGTTGTGGTTGAAAGCAGTAAATAAACAAAATTTTTATAGATAGATACCATTTTTTACCCTGAATTGTGATAGCCTAACTAGGTGACTACCTTACACCTATATTCTTCTTCAACCAGGAGAAGGTGCTAGGCTCTCAACACAATGGGACTAAGCCCATTCGTATATCCACAGGTCACCTCTTGGATGTAAGGTTGGTCAATAGGGAGGACGCTTAGCTCCATGAGAAGCCCTCCTTCTCTACCCCCTCTACCTTCCAAGTCACCCGTTTTTAGTAGTTTTGAAAAATATTGGGTGAAGGGCCTATTACTATACAAGCTGTGCCCTTTGTCTTATCCTAGAATACCCTGAAGGGTGATGACTGGGTAGAGGAGGAAGGGTAAGCAAGATTGTTAATTTTATGTTAGTTTTAATCAAGCTATGTTCATTAAGCTATTACATTTTTTTAACTTACACTTAGTTCTATGAATGAAATTGTAGTAAAATGAAACAGAAACAGAAATGGAACAATTGCGCTGGACAGAGGCAGCTGAGCCGCACTGATAGTCCTTAGTAAATTGAAAACTAACTTCTAAGTGATAGACCGCACGTTTCGGGTCAAATGTGGTGAGGGGGTCACCAAATTTTTCCAGTAACAGGAGAGGGGGTCGCTCAAATTTTGCAGATAGAAGCGGTCTGTCTTTCTAAAAGAAGTCGCACCTTTTAGGGAAAAAAGGGTGACTTGGTCGCACCTGTGAGGCCTAAATGAGTGACCTCATCCCCTATTTAGGCCCGATAAGTGTGACCTACTCTGAATTGGTGGTTTTTTTGATCCTGAGTCAAATCCGGCCGACAGTAACCTGTACTGTGGCCAAATGGACTCAGATTTTCCTTTTGAAGGCTCAGCAGAAACAAAAAAACTAAAAATAAATAGGATTTACACTATATTTGACAAGAAATTTAAACCTAGGGCACAAAATAAAATAAAACTTGAAATTTAAAAAAATTGAACCAAGGATCCTGTGGGATTGACCCAGAATGCTCGCCATATCTGTAGCAAGGATTTCTCCCTTGCTACAGGGTAGGAATGGATCCCTTCTATCTATAGGATGGAAGGGTAGGTTACTGGATGGAAATGTAGAAAATAAATGAACAAAAAGCAATAAAGAGCTGAAAGACAACGACTAGAAGCCCCTCTGCAAACAAGGTTAGAGATTAACTCCAGCTACCTGCAAACAACTATTAGAAACAAAAAACCTATAAAACAAGTTAAGAAACAAACCTGCAAGCAAATATGGGTCAGAAAACAACTAAGCTACTAAAGCAAATACATAAGCAAATAATGGTGTACCTTCTCTTTGGTGCAATGGGCCACCATGCCCTAGTTGGAAGAAGCACCTCTCTCTCTTGGCTATGGAGGAGCTATGGCTCAATGGAAGAATGAATGGATGAGAGGAGGGATGTGGGTGGCTTGAGAGACAAAGGGTCTCAAGGCATCCACGGGTAGCATAACAGTATGCAAGAGAAGAGTTTTTTGAGAGTGATCCCCACCTCTCTTTTTATAGCTTTTTTAGGGTTATAAACCCTTGGTTAGGGCTTTAGCCCCTTTTTTGGGCTTTTATCCCCATTCTCCCTAACTTTAGCTCCTTTTAGGGTTTTAGGCTCCTTTGAGGGGTTTTAGCCCCTTTTTGGAGGCTTTAGTCCCTAGGAGAGTTATTTAGGCTCCTTTTTTGGGGTTTTAAGCCTTTTTACTCATTTTTAAGCCTTGTTAAGGGTGTGGGGGTCTAATAGGGTCATACGAGGATCGTGCATGGGTGTCCTTGGGTGGTGTAGGCCATGTAGAGCTGAGTGAGGGATTTTTTGGGTTAACAATACCCATGGTAGAGAAGAAATCCTTAAGAGGTCATAGTTTCTTTTCAAGATCATATGGAAACCTTTCCAGAAGAATAATATCATCAGCATATAGAACAAGGATGATGACTATTCCATCTAAGAATGTGTCAGCACATCTTGCTTCTTTTAAACAACCTTATCTCATATTGATGTAAATACCAAATAGGGTAGGGGATATGGGGAAACCTTGTTTAAGTCCAATACTACACTTAATATCTCTCTACCGCCCCTCGTTTCTCTTAAACCTGGGACTACATTCTCGTATAACCTTATTGCGGAAACTATCAACTCGAAAGGAACCTTTACTTCTTCTAATATATTTTATAGGTTATTTCTATGTACCGTATAGAAAGCCTTTCTAAAGTACACAAAGAAACAAAATATATTGGATTTATCATTATGACACTCCTCCACAATGATCCTAAGCGTAACGAGGTGGTTCGTTGTTGAGTGCTTCCTTCTAAAACCTACTTGGCCTGTAGCATGCTTACCTTCAATTTCAAGCCAATTATTGATATTCTTTTCCAAAATAATACCATATAACTTGGTAAGAGTGGGCTAATAATAATTGTCCGATAATTATAGGGCTTATTTGTATCCCCACTTTTAAAAATAGGGATAATGAGGCTTTGTGTCCAATGTTTAGAGAACCCTTTCTTGACTGCTTGATTGAATAGCTTGTGGATGTGAGGGATGAGGACAGGACCTCCAATTTTTAAGATTTCTACCTGGTAACCTTCAATGTCCTTATCTTTTCCATTTACCAAATGCTTAACACCAAAATCTATGTCTTCTAATGAGAAAACTTTTAACGTTAAGAGTAGGGTTTCAAAGTTGTTTATGACATTCAGGGATTCATAAATATTTTTAAGAAAGGAATTTCATTCGTGTAAAGAATTTATATTATTATCTTTAGTTTTTCTAGTTAGAATTTGCCTCCATAATTTCTTAGGATCCACCGTAGAGAGGTATAGGATATTTTCTTGTCTTTTATGAATATATTGTATTTTTTTCCTTTTAGTTAGGGCTTTGTATATTTTTATCTTGTTAATTTTAAGAGACTCATCAGGATCTTCCTTAATTTCTCTCCTCGCACTTTTACAATCTTTATCATACCAAGGGTTGGTTTTTCTATTTCTTTTATTACTTGAGACTTCAGTCAAGAACATGTTAATAGAATGTGAGAGGGTTGTAGTAAAATTATGATAGAGGTATTCTATGTTGTCTATACTTGATAAAGGAAGCAAATTAATTTTTAAATCATTTTAAAAAGGATCGAGTTTATTTCTATCAAAGATCAAGTTCTTTTGGCTATAAGGATTATCTTCTATGGGATCTCTACGCATAACAAAATTGAGATTTACAATTAAGTTTCTATGATCTGAGTCAGTCTCATGGTCCTTTAATATGTCAAAATTTATTATTTCATTGTATAAAGGGATATCAGAAATAACATAGTCTATCATGTTGCTACCAAGCCCATGGATACAGGTCATCTAGCTAGAATTGGACCGCTATTTAGACTATTGAAAATTATGATATATTGAGCACTACAAAGCTTGACTAGCTCAGACCCAAATAAAATTTCCCCTAAATCTTCATAGCTTATGTTGTACCTTCTAGATAGAGTAAGGTCTTCATCTAACCAAAGAGGATTAGGGTTGAATAATTGCTTAGAAGAATTGCTTTTTTGCTTGAAGTGAGAGCATTAAATTCACCCATTAAGAGGATATTACCTTCATTCCTTGGGCTATAAATATCATTCTCTAAACCATGGTAAGGAAAATTTTTATTTAAATTTTTTTCTTACAGAAGTTAGAATTAATAGGGGAAAAATAACAGATTTCTATGTAGGTTTTCTTATCATAAATGTAAGTAATCTCTATCCAAATATATTGGTTGTAGGGGTATTTTTTATAAATCCTAGGATGGGGGGGATATGTTCTTCCTAATGTAAAAATATATACCCCCAATGCCTCTATGATAGGATCATTTATTCCAAATTGACCAAAGTACAAAGCCATCTATGTTAGGGACCTTAGTATCATGGTGCTCCTAAGTTTCAAATAACAATATAATATCAACTTCATTCGAGATACAACTTAGCTTGGGGACTTTGTTCCATGGGAAGCCCTGAATGTTCCAAGAAATAATCTGGGGCATGTTGAAATTCTATTTAATACTATCTCTTTGGTTTCTATCTCAAATAATGGATTTTCTATTTATGATTATTTCCCATTTTCCTTCCTTCCTAGCTTATTTCACCTTTTGAACCACCTTTCTTAAATTTGCTTGACATTATGGAATGAGATCTTAATTTATAAATATTCCCGTTCCTTTTAGACTTGAGGTTTTACTAAGTATGTCATACTTATGGTTAGTAGAGCTCACCTTTATCCGAATCAACCTTCCTTTGTTCTTAGTTAATTTCCCCAACCTTGTTGCTTTTGTGAGACATGTTGTTTCAATTTGCAATCTATTATGTAATTATTTATAAGATATGGATAATTTATCCTTGTTTGCCTCCTCTTTCAAACCAAATATTATAAGGTTCAAGGCCCTTTTGTTACGCTCATGGTCTAATTCTATCAATTTTTTCATTTCCTCTTTAATGGGTTTGATGTCTAATTTACCTGGCACACTATTCAGGGTGAGATTGTTAATAACTTTTTCTTCTAGTTCTTTAATCATGTCCTTCATTTTAATACTTTCTAAAGTTTCAACATATCCTTGTTGGGATGTTTGGTTCATATTACCTGTAATCTAATCTCCATTGTCTCAATTTTATTCTCCAATAGTTTTATCTTATTTTCTATTTGTTTTTGGATCTTGTCTTCAAGAGATGTAAATTTATTTTCCAACATGGCTTCTAACTCTGTTTGTAACTTAACTTCTATTTCTTCTCTACACTTATATAAAGACTCTATATACTCATAAATACTATTTAGAGTAAATGTGCTATGTCTACCTTTGGAAGTATTTGGTAGATACGGTGAATTATTCATACTTGTGAACAAAAAGAAATATATGAGCAGTATGTATTAGAAATAAAAAAAAAAGATAAGGAATGTGTGCACCTGATACAACTATTCCATATCTCCTTCCAACTCTTTTCTCTTCAAATGGATCATCGCAGTTCAACAGAGCATGGTACCATAGTTATAATAATGTGCACCATAGAGATATGTATAACCCAGATTTCGCACTACTGATATTTGGTTCCGGATAAAAATATATCTCTCGTCGATCAAATATATCATTGTCGTACCAATATCGCTTGAATATTCCTCCACATTCAAATGGAATATTTTATTTTAATACAAGAGATCGAAATTCCAATGGAAGATCGTAGAGAGATTGTTGTACATCGCAGATATGGCAGTTTAGTTCGCATCCACATTAAAATGGAAGATCATAGAGATTAGTGCATTTATCAACTACTATCACATAGATCATAGAGATCGTAGAGAGCCCAGTTCCAGATAGAAGATATGATATCATAGTTTCAAATCGAATATTCAAATCACATCTGTGTTCAAATGGAATATAGTAGGGATGGCAGTTCAATTCGCATTTGCGATTCAAATGGAAGATTCAAATCTCATACGTAGATCAAATGGAAGATTCAATTCACATCTGTAGTTCAAGTGAAATATTCAATTTTCATCCGTAAATCGTAGTTCAATTTGCATCCACAGATCACAGTTTGATTCACAGTTCAATTTGTAGTTCAATACACAATTCACAGATTCAATTCCCAATTCAATTCCAATGAGGATTTGTTTTCCCTCAAAGAAATGTACGTATAAATCAGGAATACCACACATAGATAGCAACGTGCAGACACATAGATGGAAATGTGTAGACATGTATACACCAACGTATGAATGTATGGTCTCTGCATTCTTGATATTTACATTCTTCAATTGATTTCACAAAGTCATCTTCCGATTTATATTATTTCCTTCAAATAGCTTGGTCAAGGAATCAAACAACTCTTTAGATATCTTTAAGGAATACACCTGTGTTATAAGGTGATCCTTAATAGAATTGGCAATGATCCTCTTGTATTTGACCAAGTTCTTCTTGTGTAAGGCTTTAGCCTCATCTCCCTCTGGAACTAGAACCTCTCAACTTATGTAGGTGTCCAATTCATTTTCTTCAAGAATAAGTGAAATCCTATACTTCAATGCTAAGAAATTGTCATCTCCTTTAATATTATCATCAATATTGGTGTGATGAGACATATTTAATGAGAACCTAAAATGGAAATACATAATATTTAGATCTTACCACTTTGAGATGTCCGAACTGGATCTGGAGCTAATCTTCTATAGTGTTAGTTTTCTGGTTTGGGGTCAAATTAGGGTTTGAATTTCTTAGAGTTTTTCACAACCAAAAATTTCGATATTGATCTCTAAATTTCTAAGAGGAGAACAATCCTATGCTGGCCTCACTCAAAAATTCAACTTTCTTGAAAATACCTAATTTCCCATAATAGTGATAGGCCAAAAACTGAAAATGCTCGAAATCAGATTCTACTTCAATGGGAATATGCACCCTTCAAAGTAAAGTTATCCTATCCTCCTTTCCTTGATGATCTATGGAGAGAGACCCAAAAGTTAAGAATCCCTATATTCCACAGCTGTACAATGCCTTCTTCTCAGGTTAGCTCTGATACCATGTTAGATTTTTATAGTTTAATCAATATGATCTATGATATTATCTAACAGAATAACATGCAAAGCTATAATCATAAGAGATAAGAGACACAAATATTTTCCTTTGGGAAACCATAAAGGAGAAAACCCTGCAAATTCATCAGAGATAGAATGAGCACTAGTAGCAAAAGCAAAACCCAAAAATATAAAGATGATCTTCGACGGCTTCTCTCTCTCACTTGTGTGAGCTAGTCCTCTCTCTCTCATGCCCTATTGATGAGTGAGTGTGTGTGTATAGATAGAGAGTCACACTCTCTATTCATAACTTTTTTCCACTTGACATTTTCCCTACAAGGCCGACTTCGCTAGGAGAGTCTAATAACCCTAATATAACTTAACTGAGGGGTCTAATGCTCTGACATACAATGGATGGTTAACATCAATGAATTTACATGAATTAATTAAATTAATGAATCTCCTGATCAGAGGAACAAACATATTCGTTGAGGAACAATGAAACATACAAGTGAATATCTTTCGAAGTTATAATTACATTAACAATTTGTTTTCATTCAAGTTGGGATATAACCATTGCTTAGGAAGAAGTTGTGCAGGTGTTCTTTCATGGAATCTATGTGGTATTTATCATGAACCCTTAAGGCCCTAATCATTAGAGTGTTAAGATCAGCCATCTTCTGGTTTGGGTGCTGATGCAAGACGGTGTGAAGGTATTTCTTAGTGTGGGTTTTCTTCCTATAGACCTTGTGGGATATGTGTCTTAATTCCCGAAACATCCAAGCTCGTAATTTTGTGTCTTAATTCCACTTTTTTTTAGCTTTAAGAGAAATATTTATTAACAAACCTGTGGAGTAATTATGGGTTCTCCCCATTCTACTTTCTTAATATGGGACCATGGGAAGGAATATTTAGAAAAAATTGTGGATCATCTAAACAAACAATCTGAATCCATTAAATTTATGAAAGAGTTTGAGGAAAAAATGCGCTACCATTTATAGACACATTGGTTATTAAAAAATAGGATGGAGGAATATCCTACAAGGTCTATAGGAAGAAAACACACATTGAGCAATACCTTCACTCCCTTTCGCATCATCACCCAAATAAGAAGACGAGTGTTCTTTACACTCTGATCACTAGGGCCTTAAGGGTTTTTGATAAATACCACATAGATTCTGAGAAAGAACGCCTACACAATGTATTCTTAAGCAATGGTTATATCCCAAATCAAATCAACAAATCCCTCATGATAACAAAGGATTACGAGAACAGATCGAAGGATTTCTGCAAAGAAAAGAAGGTGGTTTATCACAAGTCGTTTCTCCCTTACATCCAAGGGGTCACAGACAAAATAGCTAAACAATTAAAAAATAAAAATGTTGATTATGTGTTCTCACAACATAATAACATCAAAAATCTCTTTAGGTCAATAAAAGGTTTCGATAGACCCCAGTCTAAAAAACGGGCTTTACCTGATTCCTTGTGAATGCAAAAAAACCTACATCGATGAAACATGACAGTCTATTCGAACTAGGATTCAATAACATTTCACTCACATCCTCTTGAATATAACTAATAAGTCAACATTAGCAGAGAGCTCTCATAACACAAAGAAACCAATAAAATTAGAAGATATGCAGGTGCTAGCACAGGTTGATAACCAGTCGAGAAGAAGAATCAGAGAGGCAATTGAGATAGTTAAGAGTCTGAGTTGTTCGAGCATAGATGATGACGTGACCATTAGTAGGTCCTGGTTATTGAACCTAACTAAACCTAATAAGAATTAAATTAAATTATTATAAAAATCATAATTATAACTATAACTATAATTGAAAATTAAATTAAATTACAAAAATGATTAAACTCTAATTAACTCACTATATTAATATTAAACCTAATCTATTAACCAATAAAAAGAATTACTAATTAACTAATTAAAAGTAATAGATTTATTAATTAATTAATTGATACGAAACTAATCAATATCATTAAAATTACCCCTAAAAATTACTAAATTTACTAAACTAATTATTTAAACTCAAACAAGCCTAATTAATAAAAAATTTACTAAAACAACCAATAGATTATTAATAAAATTAATTAATCACTAAATTAACTAACATACTAAACTTAATAAACTAACATATTAAAATATTTAATATCAAACTAATCATTATAAAATTTAACACAATTAAAAGAACATTCAAAATTATAAATTAGCAAAATTTTTATTTGTCACAATAACTAAAATTTAATAAATTAAAATATTGTAATTAAAATGAACTTGACAATGAGAAATTAAATATTTAAACCCTAAAAACCTAATAACCTAGTTGGCACCATCCCAAGTAAGTCGTTCTTTATTAATACCTAGATGAAAGATGGACATCTTCCTAGGCATCACTATTGTCCTAAAGATGTGCCATGCATTGCTCGAAACATTTACATTAACTCCTCACTCAATGCAGATTGTGCACCAAATGCCATGGATTCTTGTGTTTATAATTTGTTGTTATTGTCAATTCCAACGCCTCATTTTCTGTTGGAAACATCCCATCAACTTTGTTACTGGAACAATAACTAGATTTTCGTGTGATTCTTCTGTTTGATCATCCAATGATGGGTACAAGATTGTTTCATGTTTGTCAAGGATTCTTCATTATGGTTGTTTTAGATCTTGAACATCCATTATGTGTGTTCCATTCATAGTGTCAAGGATCTCAACAATTTTAATTACTCCATCAAAACATAATATTTTAAGAAAAAACAAAAGAACTCAAAACATAAAAGTTTCAACATCAATTACATTATTCAAATGTGAACTGTAGAAGAAAAGAAGAAAAACAGAAGCAACAAGATGATTAATTAATGTATGTTCATTATATTAGCAATGCATGATCATGAATACTCATGTTTCACACAATACATAATGAAGCACCTTAGGGTCATAGGGTTTACTAATATATTCTAGTATACTCATTGTTATAGGACTTCATTATGATCACATAAATATGGACCATTAGAAAAACCCATATATATTAGAGGTATTGTGCCAAATTATGTATCATCATTATAATTCATTGTAGTGGTGAATTTAATCTTGCACTTGCATTGGATTTACATTTCCTTATCCTTTTTTACCACTTATTTATCCTTGTTTGTGACAAAATCAAACATTGTAGTGGCGAGTTCTATCTTAATGTTGACCTTAATAAATAATAGCTTTTCCTCCTTTGACTAGGATGGACATTTGACACTAGAGAAATAACTCTAGTCATAGAATTGGGCATTGATAAATCTTTTCCTCCTTAAATTGTCTATGCACACTTTAGGAACTTGTTTACAACATGGAGCTTCAAATAATCCTCTTTTGAGTGTCTACGCTTACAAGAGGATTATATCTCAACATTTGTGTGTTATTCCCTTTCTGCATATCCGTCCATATTCCTTTCATGTTTCCAAACCCTTAGCCTCTCTTTTTGCAATAGAGAGTATAGCATCTTCCTGGCCTTCCTACCAAAAATATAGGGTGAACTCCTTGATTTCAACCATATTTGATAGGGAGACATTCAATTTTTCCTCTTTAATGGTCCTTCATGCCTTGGAGATCAAAATTCCCATTGAAATGGGTCAAATAAGTTTAGGGCTAATGTATTAAATTTAAAAAAAAACACATTTCAAATTAAAAAATTTTCGCTTATATATTTGAGACCCCTCTAATTTGTCCCTTGGGCTATATTTCAGACTCCATGTGTGACAAGCACCCTAACCACTCTAAACAAAAATCCCTACGTACTGCACTTAGGTGGTACTCTCTCCAAGTGTTAGGAAATTATATGGTTTCATAACCATTTTTGTCAAGAAGACTCCTCCAAGAGGCAATCTAAGTAGGGCATCCCACATGTGCCAAGATAATCTTCTTTCAAACAAACTCCATTTCCACCCCTGAGTATAACACCCTTCCTCAAATTGTGCACCAAATATTAGGAGGGAACAAATTCACATGTTCCAAACACCCTAACCACTCCAAACACAAATCCCTCAATATCACACTTAGGTGGTTCTCTTTTTGAATATAAGTGTTAAGAAATTATATGGTTACATAACCATTTCCACTGAGTGTAGTTCTCCAAGAAACAACCCAAGTAGAGTGGCTTACATGTTCCAAGGTGGGAATGCACATTCCCATGTGTGAAAAATTATCCACTATAACTACTTTCATGCAACATGTGTGCCCTCCTATCAATACATATCCAATTAAATGTTCCATACTTGTCCATGTGTCAAAAGTAGATGAAAACGTGCTACAAGATAAAAACACCCATTATTAAGACTCTCTTCCATGAAACACTCTCTCACTAAGTAAATTTCCCCTCACACACTAAGTGATCAATTCATGGAAGTGATATTTGTAATTGAAGCTTCTAGGACACCCATCCATGATGCATTTCTTGGTACAATATATTTAATGACAAGCATGTTTTTCATCACCCCCAAGCTCAATCTGTATATATCAAGGGATTTGTCAACTTGGACCATGTTTCAATTGTGACAAGTTTAACCAAAGGTTTTACCCCCCATTTTTCATGGGTGACCACCTTCATCACAATATCATCAGGGGAGTGTATGTGATGGAGATTGAATGATTTAGTCCTAAGCACTACAACCTAGATGATCATTGATGATTCCCTAGTGATGATGCTACATGGAGTATGTGGATTGTTTGACCTTGAAATAGGGCCTTGTTGGGATGTCATTTATTTATACAGGTATTCTAGGCACAAATAATGGCCACATATACATTTTTGAATCACTTCATATCGGCCTTTTGAAAAATCTTCAATATACCAAAGTTTGTTATGGAGACCAGGGTTCTAAATCTACTAGTGTGTTAGGTGCATGCTGCTAATCACAACCACTGGAAATGTCATCCACCATGGTCAAACAAATATGTGCATACAATATTTGTGACTGGGGTACAATATGTGTGGAAGAGAAAGGCTACCATAGAATGTTTCTATGTTCACTCCAAGGGATGCCATAAACTGTTGCTAATGAAAATTTCTTCCAATAATCCACATTTTGTTGGTGTGATTATGGAGGAAATGTCTTCAAATTGTTTTTCCAATTGATGGGTATGCTGTTGTTTTTAATTTGCTTAGGAATTTCACCTTCAAGGAAGCCTCAATAAACCCTAAAATACACTTTATATGTCTGAGTTTTAATGTCTTACAGATATTAAAAATGATAGTATAATTTCATGCTACAGGACTTCCATGGCTTCTAGTAGAATGGATCAGTAATGGAAACATTCATAGTTTTGTAATACCCCAGTTTTAAACCCGCTTGCATACATTCTAAATAATATTGGTACAGACCTAAAGGCCAAGGACCCACCATAGATTTGGTTATGTTGTGTTTCTTATTTGGAATGGTCAGCGATGGTATATCGGGACATACGGCATATATTCAATTGTGGCCGCATCATGTAAACACACTTTTTTAATTAAATAACCCAACCAGCTATGTTCGTGGCAACTAAATTGAGAAGGGGAATGTTGAACATTGAGTCATGGGGGAAGAGCCATGTGTCACCCCTCTCTTTTGCTCACCAACACCTTAGTTTCATGTTGTTAGCGGGGATAGTGATTTGCTGGAAAAAAGACCACTCCTACACTCACGCCTGCACTCACTCTCCATGATGTTCCTTTTGGGTAGTGGATGGTCTTCCCACTAGGGAGATTGTGAGTTTGTCCATCTTCCATCACGCTAAGCAAAATTAAGGGAATCCACAATTCATTGTTGGGGGTTCGCCATTCCTTTTAGACATGGCTTGCTAGTCGGAAAAACGTTCTTCCTCTGTTCATGTAGAGTTTGTATCTTTTTCCCATCAATTTCAGACTGCGTATGGTTCTGTTATGTCCATCGTTGGTTTGAGGCTGTGATTTTCTTGGATAGTTTGACGGGTTGTGTTTTTTCTTTCCCATATAGAGTGGTAGTATGTTCTTTCTCCCATTCCTCTACCTGTGCAATTTCTACATTGATTGTATTGAGGATCAACCAGGTGCTGTTAGTCCCTACACTGGGTGGTCTATGGTTTCATCCACATTTCATTTGGCTATGTCTTTTTCCCCTCACGCACTGAATGAGAATCATTTTGCTTACCCATTGTTGTCTATGTAATTTATCCAGTGATTGCCTTGAGGAATTGCTGTGGGTTCATAGTTGTTGTGGGTTTCTGTTTGCCACAATGGATTGACTATGTTTTTCCCCTGTAAAATATTATATAGATATTTGGCTGTTTGCATGCAGTGGATTTGTCCTCAGACTATTTTGGAATGGTGAATGAGGACCTGAGGTGCTTGATAAACCTGGTGGGTTGAGAACCACATAGTCAGAGCTACTGAACTAGATTTCTTCTCCACAACCCCTGAAGAGCAATGGAGGGAAGATCAGGGTCTGAGGGACTGCGTTGCAGAGAAGGGAATGTCTTCCTTGTGTTGGGTGTGTGTGGGTGTTCTAGAATCCAGGCTGGATTTGGTGTTGGTGTTTGTAGCTCTTCAGTGAGCTCAAAAACTTAGCATTATCCTTTCCCAGCTTCTGGATGGCTTGATAAACCCAACCTTGTTGGCTTGGCTGATCTTCTGTTCGCTTGATAAACCTAACTATGTTGGTTTGGCTGAAATGTGTACCCTTGTGGTGTTGTTATCCTTGGCTATGTGTAAGCATGTTATTTCCTTATTCCTCAAGGAATCATGCTTGACTCGGGGGTGGAAGCATTGCTAAGATATTGAGGAGCACGCTGGCCTATGGTTGGGTGGAACGTTGCAGCGACGTAGCTGGTTGCAGAACGAGTTCTCTATAAGATAAGTATTCTTGCCTAACTTGTGTTTGCAATCATATTTATCGTTGATGAATGATGATCTCCATGTTAAATGTTGATCTATATATGCATGAGTGTTGATCAATATGTTTTTCTTTCATTGTGTATATGAAAGATTATGCTTGTAATATGTTTTATGTTTTGAAGTTTCAAGATTCAGCATTATATGTATGTATTTTCATGTTCATGGGGCTAGATGCCCGGATGAATTGATGTATAGTAGCATCCTCTTTATTGGTCGGAGGTTCAGGGACATTACAGTGTGGTATCAGAGCTTTAGTTGCAGCATGGGCCTGAATGGGCCATGAAAAATTAGATAACAGAGGCAGGTTTCCTTCTACCCACCAACAATAAAAAAAATTGAAGACAAGAAAATTCACAAAATTTTGAAAGTGCTAGAGCTATCGACCCATCGGATCACTTAGTGGGAAGGCCACCCAATGAATAGTTGATCTGACAGTCGATGCAGCAGAAGATTACGGAGGAAAAATTTCAGAAAATTTTTAAGTGTTTGGCCATTGGCACATTGGGACACTTAGACAGATGGATCGCCAATGCTTAGTTGATTGACCACCATCATTGCGGATGGCTAGACCAATATGCCCCCGATGGATAGTTGATCCCACCGCTGATGGCAGAGAAAGTTTGAAAATTTTTCTAAGGCTCAAAATCATCGGCCATCGGAAGAAGATAGTGTTTCGTGCATTTGCCATTGTGGAATCCTAGAGCACTAGTCTTCCAATAGGGAGAAGCGTCGACTGGCGATGCCAGTCAAAATCAGTTCGTCGATCAAAAAGCATTAGCAGATTGGACCTCCGATCGAAAAAGGATCAAAGATGATGAGTCATTGTTGTGGTTGCTAATCGATCTAACCCGTTGATGCTTTATTCTACCAATCACCGATGCTAAGGTGTTAGTGGATTATGGAGCCGATAGAGTTAGCGGAAGATAGAGAGAGTTTTCACCGACAGATTTAGTGGAAGATAGAGAAAGTTTTCATCAACAGAAGAAGAAAGTTTTGAAATTTTGTATAAGTGTTGAAATCATCGACGGAAGTTAGTTGATGAGACCATCGATGGACGTTGGTGGAAAATAGTTGATCGAGCGCCCACCGTTGCAGATGGCTAGACAACTACTCTTCCAATGGGTAGAACCTCTGACCATCGATGGCGTAGAATTTCTGAAAAGGAATGGGATTATCGACGATTAAAGGAGAATAGTCGTTAACATCGCCGATGAATAGAAGATGGAAGAGACGATGCCGCAGTGATTAGTGCTTCCGACAGCTGATGAGAAGAAAATTTGAAAATTTTATTTAAGTGTAAGGATGTTAGAAAGTTATTTGGCAATGGTAAAGGTTTGAGATTCACCATTGCGGTAGTCTAAGACACTATCTCCCCAATGATTAGTAGGTTTGATGACCGATAATGTCCACAGAACCCACAGATAAATCGCTTTTCGTCGTTGCGGCTGCCTAGGAGACTAACCGTTTGATGCAATAGCATAGTCGATCGTCGACACACAAAGGAGGTAAGTTGCCATTTAGATCACCACAACGATAGGAAAGGTAGTGACTTGGATCACCGGTGTGCAGGGGTAGTCCTTCTGACAGTCGATAGGCTTGTGGCTACGAAAGACACATGAGGTTTATTGGCCACCGTTACGGAAGCCGAGATGACTAGCCACTCGATGTACAAGACACCCGACTGCCGATGCAACACATAAGTTGGTTTCCCATCATCGATTCGGTTTAGAAAGTTAGATGCGGATCCAACGTAGCGGAAGGGAATAGACCAACGAATCGCCGATGAAGACATGGGATCAGAGGAAAAACTTTGAAGAGTTCAAAGCGCATCGAAAATTTGTTAATGATCGGATCATCGATCGGAAGCTCAGTTGGTTCTCCCGTGGAAATGGTTGGAAGATCATTTTCCACCATTTTAGCTGCTGAAAGGACTACGCACCCGATGCATAGTCAACTTGCTTGCCGATGCAGATGGAAAGTGTAGTTGTTTTGACCACCGTAGAATTGGAAGAATAGCTAAGATGAGGTCCGATTTGAGGCCTAAGGAATTTAGGTTTTTCAAAAGAAATTCTCAGTGGTTTTTCATGCAGTTTTCGACTATCTTTGAGTAGGTTTTTAGCATATTATCAGCGGTCACAGGGATGAAAAAATAGGGAAAATTCTGTGTTTTAGCATAATTGTTGTTTATTTTTCCAGAAGAAAAGATAAGTAGTTTTGATTTATATTAATGTTATGCATATAAAAGTTTGCTACTAACACATTTTAAAAACTTTAGATAACTTCCAAGAGAAGTAATCTAGAAAGAACAGTGTGGTAAATCAAGAGGTGGTTTAGTCATGAGAACCCATGATGGGTATGATGTTCGGGATTCTTACGAGTGAGCAAAAGATGCCATGGGAGAAAATGTCTGTAATGGAAATGATGACATAGATTTTAATGGAAGGACATTCTAGGGTACACCATCCGAGGTTATAGCCACCATGAGAATCTTGGTTAAATCCCAGGAAGAGCAGAATCAGTTGAATGCTGCCATATTGCAGAGTTTGATAGATTTATAGAAAAATATAGATTCTGGGCAGGGTACATCAAGGCCAGAAGGCAATAAGAGCAGCACTAGGATAAGGACAAGGAATTCTAGAGGATAATTGGACTCTGAAGAATCCAGTGGAGATACAAGTTCATCTTCTCATAAGAAAAGAAGAAGGCACCATAGGCATCGCTGTTGAGATGAATTTAGGAAAGCCAAACCTGCTACACGTGATGGTGAGATAAAGACAGGACAAGAAGCTGAAGCTTGGATTCTTGGGATAAAGAAGTACTTTCAGGTGCAGGATTATTCAAGAAACATGAAAGCACGAGTTTCCATATTCAATCTGAATGGAAAGGCATCCATTTGGTGGGAACACTTCAAGCAATTAAAGAAGATCAGTGAAAGGAAACTAAAGTGGAAACAGTTGAAGAAGTATTTCAGGCATAAATAACTTTTTGACAGGTATTATGATGACAAGATCAAGGAGTTCCATGAGCTGAGATTAGGACAACAAACCATGGATGAATATGAAAATAAATTCTTGGAATTGTTGAGGTATGTCTGGTACATCAGAGATGAAAAAGTGAAGATCCAGTGGTTTCTAAGTGGATTGCCTCAAGCCTACAAAGATAGAATTGAGTTCTATGAGCCAAGAACTCTCAAAGAAGCAATAAGAAAGGATAAATATTGCTATGAGAAAAGAAAAGGTAAAACTGATTACCATAGGGCATGGAAGGACAAGAAGAATGAAAAGTTTGACCAAAGAAAGAAAGGTTTAAAACCTTCTAGATTCAGGAATCAGCAGAAGCATCCATCCCAAGCTACAAGTAATCTAGTTGGAGTGACAGGTGGAAAGCCTAAAGAGCCACATCCGAATAAAGGTCCACTCAAATTTTGGAAATGTGAAGGACCTCACTTGCGTAGATATTTTCCACTTGAGAATGAAAGTGCTAGACCAAATTATAACATTCAGGGAGAAGAAAAAGTGGGTCAGGTAGGCAGAGCAGTCCCTAGAATTTATGCAGCACTAGAGGACCTCCAAGCATATCATTAGTCAACTATGGTTGAAGTTGTAGGTAAGATTGTTGAACAATCTGTTCCTATTTTGATTGACCCTGGTTCTACTCATAGTTATATCACTCCTAGGGTAGTGGAGATTTGTGCTTTTAAGAAGGTAAAGCATAGAAAATATTGGTTAGTTCAGCTAGCCACTGGGATTAAGAGAAAAGTCAGTGACATGGAAGAGAAATGTCCATTGGTTATGAATGGATTGATCACTTGTGTAGATCTGAATGTTCTACCGCTTGGTTCCTATGATGTTCTCATTGGAATGGATTGGTTAGAAGCCCACCGAGTGAAGCTTGACTATTATAACAAGACTTTCGAATGCATGGATGAAGAAGGAAACCCGGTAGTTGTGAAAGGTATTCCAAAAGTAATTTCAGTATGACAGGTTTCAGCAATGCAGTTGAAGAAGTTCTGTAGGAAGGGTTGCCAATTGTATGCATCTCATATTCTGGAACCAATAGGAGATGAAACTACTAGGTTGGAGAACTATCAGGTGTTACAGGAATTCAAAGATGTGTTTCCTAATGAGATTCTAGGGCTTCCTCCATAGAGGGACATTGATTTCACCATTGAACTTGTGCCAGGAGTAGCACCAGTGTCCAAAACACCCCATAGGATGAGTACACTGGAGATGGCAGAGTTGAAGATGCAACTGCAAGAGCTATTGGAAAAGAAGTATATCCGATCAAGTGTGTCTCCTTGGGGAGCATCGGTTCTGTTTGTGAAAAATAAATATGGTAAACTCAGGTTATGTATTGATTACAGGCAGTTGAACAAGGTTATTGTAAAGAATAAATACCCTTTGCCCAGGATTGATGACCTCTTTGATCAAAGGAGAGGAGAAAAGGTATTTTCCGAGATTGACTTGAGGTCTGGTTACCATTAGGTGAGAATCAAGGATGAAGACATTCATAAGATAGCCTTCAGGACAAGGTATGGACATTATGAGTTTGTAGTGGTACCATTTGGTCTCACAAATGCACCAGCTACATTTATGTGCTTTATGAATAGTGTCTTCAGTAAGTATTTGGACAAGTTTGTTCTTGTTTTCCTTGATGACATTATTGTTTATTCTAAGAATGAGGAAGAGCATGAAGAGAATTTGAGATTGACATTGCAAGTGCTCAGGGAACATCAGCTGTATGCAAAACTGAGCAAGTGTGACTTCTATAGGGATATAATTCAGTATTTGGGTCACATTATCTCAAAAGAGGGTATATCAGTAGACCCTGAAAAGATTGAAGCCATTATGAATTGGCCTACTCTAAGAAATGTGATAGATGTAAGATATTTTATGGGGCTTGCAGGATACTACAGGAGATTCATTGAAGGATTTTCCAAGGTTGCACATGCCATCACTTCTTTTCAAAAGAAGGGGATGAAGTTCGAATGGACTTCGAAGTGTGAAGAAAGCTTCCAGCGGTTGAAGAATCTTCTCACCAGTGCACTAGTATTGAAAGTTGCAGATCCAGAAAAAGATTTTGTGGTATGTACCGATACATGTAGACAAGGGCTTGGAGGAGTCCTTATGCAGGACAACCATGTAATATGTTATGAGTCGAGAAAGTTGAAGGAGCATGAGAAGAACTATGCCACTCATGATCTAAAGCTTGCAGCCATAGTACATGCTCTCAAGATGTGGAGACATTACTTAATGGGTAGAATATTTGAAATCAGATCAGATCACTGTGGCCTGAAGTACTTGTTTGATCAACCTACTCTGAATGCTAGGCAAGCGAGATGGATGGAATTTCTATGTGAGTTTGATTTTGAAATCAAGCACATAAAAGGAAAAGAGAACAAGGTAGCCGATGTACTCACCAGGAAGGTACAGGAAATGCGTGTGGCATCTCTTAGTATTTTCCAATTAGAATTGAGGTAGCAGATTGTTAATCATGTTGTTGGAGATGAATTGTATGAGCAGGTAAAAGACAAATTGCAGCAGTGAAGTCTTGAGAAGAGGTATGAGGGATATAAATTGGAAGAAGATAGACTTCTCACTTTTAAAGGTAGAATTTATATTCCGAATGTAGCATATTTGAGGAGAATTGTTATGGATGAAATCCATCAGGCTCCATATTCTAGTCACCCAAGATATTAGAAGACAATTGCTATAGCTAGACAACAGTACTTTTGTCCAGGTATGAAAAAGGACATGGCTGAATACATTTCAAGGTGCATGACATGTCAACAGGTAAAGGCTGAGCATCAACATCCAGTAGATTTGTTGCAGCCTTTGCCAGTTCTAGAATGGAAATGGGAAGTTATTTCCTTGGATTTTATTACTGGATTGCCGATGACTTGGAGACAACATGATTTTGTCATGGTTGTGGTAGAAAAGTTGACAAAAGAAACACATTTTATACCAGTGAAGTCTACGCACAAGACTGATGACATTGCAAATATTTTCATGAAGAAGATTTTCAAATTGCATGGATTGCCGAAGGCAATAATTTTTGACAGAGATGTCAAGTTCACTTCCAATTTTTGGAAGGGGTTGTTTGCAGATTTAGGTACAAAGTTAAACTTCAACATTGCATACCATCCTCAGACAGATGGGCAAATAGAAAGAGTGAATCAGGTGCTTGAAGATATGCTTCACATGTATGTGATGGACAAACCAAACAAGTGGGAAGATTACTTACACTTGGTAGAGTTTTATTACAACAATGGACAACGGGCATCCTTGGGGATGAGTTCGTATGAAGCTTTGTAACTGGTGAGTGAGGTTAATTAACTTATTCATCCAAGACATGACAAGGAGAGAGGGTAAAATACACCTGCGTTGGAAGAAGGTGTAGGACACCAGTGACTTAGGATAACCCAGTGAACAGAGTTGTTCTTGGAATGAAATTGTTCAAGGAAATGGAGCAAGAGGTTGTAAATATTAGGCGAAATCTAAAGGCAGCACAGGACAGACAGAAAAGCTATGCAGATAAGCATAGGATGAACATGGAGTTTAGTGTTGGGGATCATGTTTACCTCAGAGTGAAGGCAAAGAAAAGTTCCTTGAAGCTTGGAAGTTGTGCCAAGCTGTCACCTAGATATTGTGGGTTGTTTTAAGTGCTTGAAAGAATAGGGACT
>LPNX011056180.1:1730998-1747863 GCA_001517045.1 Pseudotsuga menziesii | reverse complement strand
AGACTTGCATTTCCTGCTAGTACTAGAGCTCATAATGTTTTTCATGTTTCTTTGCTTAAGAAATATGTACATGATCCTAACCATGTGATAAATTGGGATTTTATTTAGGTGGAACCTAAGGGAGAGTTCCAAATCGTGCCAATGCACATCCTCGACAGGAAGTTCACAATGCTCTAGAACCAAGCCATAGGGTAGGTAATGGTGCAATGGGAGCACTGTAGACCTGAAGAGGCTATGTGGGAGCTAGAGGATGCCATGCGATTGGCACATCCATTTTTTTTCAATCCTGTTGAACACTGAGGTGGTACCAATGCAGCACTTTTGTTCAAATTTTGTAAAGCACTAAGGATATTGCTATTGAAGGGGGAGGGGAATGTAATACCCTAGTTTTAACCTCGCTTGCATATATTGTAAATAATCTTGGTGCAGAGCTAAAGGCCAAGGCCCCACCATATATTTGGTTATGTTGTGTTTCTGATTTGGAATGGTCACTGATGGTATATCGGGACATATGACATATATTTAATTGTGGCATCATGTAAACACACATTTTAATTAAATAACCCAACCAACTATGTTCGTGGCAACTAAATTAAGAAGGGGCATGATTCGAAAGGATAAGGAAGGGGAATGTTGAACATTGAGTCATGGGGGAAGAGCCATGTGTCACACCTCTAGTTTGATCACCACCACCTTAGTTTTCTATTGTTAGTGGGGACAACAATTTGTTGGAAAAAAGACCACTCCTACACTCATGCCTACACTCACTCTCCATGACGTGCCTTTTGGGTAGTAGATGGTCTGCCCACTAGGGAGATCGCAAGTCTGTCCATCTTCCATCACGCTGAGCGAAATTAAAGGAATCCACAATTCATTGTTGGGGGTTCGCCATTCCTTTTAGACACAGCTTTCAAGTCATAAAAACGTTCTTCCTCTATTCAAATAGAGTTTTGTATCTTTTTCCCATCAATTTTAGACTGCGTATGGTTCTGTTATGTCCATCGTTGGTTTGAGGCTGTGATTTTCTTGGATAGCTCAACAGGTTGCATTTTGATTTTCCCATATAGAGTGGTATTCTATTCTTTCTCCCATTCCTCTTCCTGTGCAAGTTCTACATCGATTGTATTGAGGATCAACTGGGTGCTGTGAGTCCCTACGCTGTGTGGTCAGTGGTTTCATCCACATTTCATTTGGATGTGTCTTTTTTCCCTCATGCACAAACTAAGAATCGTTTTCCTTTCCCATTGCTATCTGTGTAATTTATCCAGTGATTGCCTTGAGGAATTGATGTGGGTTCATATTTGTTGTGGGCTATTGTTTGCCATAATGGATTGACTGTGTTTTTCCCTTGTAAAAGCTTGAATAGCTGTTTGGCTACTTGCATGTAGTGGATTTGTCCTAGGACTATTTTGGAGTGGTGAATGAGGGCCTAAGGTGCTTGATAAACCTGGTGGGTTGAGAACCACACAGACAGAGCTACTGAGCTATTTTTCTTCTCCACAACCCCTGAAGAGCACTGGAGGGAAGATCAGGGTCTGAGGGACTACGTTGCAGAGAAGGGACTGACTTCCTTGTGTTGGGTGTGTGTGGGTGTTCTAGAAGCTACGCTAGCTCTGGTGTTGGTATCTATAGCTCTTCATTGAGCTCACTAGCTTAGAATTGGCCTTTCCTAGCTCCTTGATGGCCTGATAAACCCAACCTTGTTGGCTTGGCTGATCTGTTGTTCGCCTGATAAACCCAATTATGTTGGCTTGGCTGAACTGTGTACCCTTGTGGTGTTGTTATCCTTGGCTATGTGTAATCCTGTTAGTTCCTTATTCCTTGGGGAATCATGCCAGTCTTGGTGGTGGCAGCGTTGCTGAGAGATTGAGGAGCATGCTAGCCCATGGTTGGGTGGAACATTGCAGCGACGTAGCTGGTTGCGGAATGAGTTCTCTATAAGATAAGTATTCTTTCCTAACTTGTGTTTGCAATCATATTTACCATTGATTAATGATGATCTACATGTTAAATGTTGATATGTATATGCATGAGTGTTGATTGATATGTTTTGCTTCCATTGTGTATATGAAAGATTATGCTTGTAATATGTTTTATGTTTTTAAGTTTCATGCTTCAACATTATATGTATGTATGTTCATGTTCATGGGGCTAGATTCCTAGATTAATTGACATATAGTATCATCCTCTTCACCGGTCAGAGGGTCGGGGACGTTACAAGTTTTGTGAGTTATAATATGTTCACCTCAAATTATAGGCATACTCCAACCTTCAATTAGCAGCAATTAGTATATTATGGCCCTTTAAAAGAAATAAGAGGCATATTTGGGTAAATATGGGAACATTGTGAGTTTGTGGAAGGAAACATAAGTAAAACCCATTTATTCCAAAATCTGGGTAGAAAGCAACTTAATTCTTGTAGCATCACTCTATGGTGGGTTGTTTCCTAGAATTTATATGAATTCTATATAGTTTTGGGTATGTTTTAACCATGTATTAACCCTCCAAATAATAGTAATATCGATCATAGGTATAATATGGGAATCTTCCTTGAAGCGACATCCTTAATTTAGCCTCAACTAGCAACAAGAAGTAAGTCTGGGCTATTTTTTGGTAAAGAAAAATAATAAAGATATTAATTTCTCAAGTTCCTAAACTAAGCTACGTCCTTGATTGATTTCTCCACTTTTGGAACACTCAAATCCTAGGACATAATTTACATCTTTGCTACCTTTCCATAGTCACATAATTGATAATATTCAGTCTCTGTTTCCATTATAATGAAGTAGAAAAGGGTGGATCCATGCAACTTGAAATTAACAAAGTGGAAAAGGCACAAGAGCTAGCAAGAATGTGTGTCAACAAGGAACAACCACACTCTCATCAAGCTATAGAGGAACAAGGTCACGAAATAGACCTAATTCTAGATACGGATGGAGTAACTGAAATTGTTTAGAGCCTTGACACTATGAATGGAACACATATAATGAATGTTAAAGATATAAAATAAATATAAATGGCAATCCTTAACAAACATGAAACAGTTGCATTCCCATCATTGGTTGATCAAACAAAAGAATCACACATAAATCCAATTATTGTTCCAGTAACAAAAGTTGATGGGATGTTTCCAACAAATAACATGGCACTGAAAATAGAATTGAAAATAACAACAAATGAAAAACACAAATAATCCAATAGAATTTACAACCATACTATTGTCTCCAAGGGGCAGGTTCAATAGAATACCTTTGCATCAATATTGGTTATGGAATCACAATTGCATCAATATGCTTAATCTAAGGAGGCTTCAAAATTTGAATGCTTCTTGGTGATCCCAACGATATTTCATTTTTTTCTTCAACATGATTCGATCTCTCATCAGTACATCAAGTTTGGAGATGATGCTTCTTCCATGCATCCAGTAAACTATTCTCTTTTTTTGTAGCCTGCTTAGTAGATTCCATAGCCTTGCAATTAATAATTTCTTTCTACCTCTAGAGAAATTATGAAACCAAAATTTTCTTCAGACTGTGACAAATATAATTATCCAACTCTTTGAGAAATTGGGTTTGAATGTTGAATTATCCAACATCTCTTCTAATCCCACCAGACGAGCAACAACACTCAGAGAAATATTTCTTTCACTGCATTGATGTTTCATTTCTATCAAATATCCATTAGAATTCTTGTTCTTCTGCATGATCTTGGGTGTGTCCATGTTGGAGTAATTAATTTTCAACTCAAAAAAAATTCTTGAAATTTATTTGTTGTCCAAATATATCCTTGGATATTCTCTGATATTTAATGAAGAAGAAGGAGGGATGTCTCTTCCATCATATGATAACCTTGGATAGTCCTTTGAAAATGGAGATATTGGTCCTTCTTTCAATTCAAAAGCTCTCAGTGGATCTTTAGTTTGTAAAAAATTCCATGGTGCCTATCTTAACATCACAAGTACTTTTAGAGACTCATTTAAATCAACATGTATTATTGACTCCTTAGTTGCATCTAACGAATCTTGAATCACTAATTTCCTATAATTTTCATTGATATCTGATGAAGTTTGAAACTATGACTTTGGTTTTTTCCCATTCCTTGATGAAGAACTAATTGATAATTGTTGTTTCTTTCTTATATATCTTGCATCAATTTGGAGATCTTGGCGATTCCATTAGATTTAGAACATATTTGTGTTTGTCCTTGCTTTGATATTTCTCATTAAGATTGGTCTCGAGGGATAGATTTGGAGAATATTTTTTGAATGAATCCCTCACTACATATTTGATATTAAGTGACCTCCTTCATGTTTCCCTTGAATCAAGAATTGGAATTTATAGTTCTTTTGAAAGAATGGAAGCATCTCATCTATTATCAATTGATAACCTCAATTAATTTCATGTTCTTGGGCTTCTACCAGGTCTGTAATCCTAATATCTCTTTAATTATTCCTTGATATTCTCTGCTTGTGTTGATTCTGTAAAAGAAGTGTTAAGTATGACATTGGTGTCAATGTGAACATAGGAAACTTATTTCAGTACTTAGTGAACTTTTGGTAACATAGGCATGAAAACAATCTCATATCTTCCATATTTATATTCTTAGCACACTTAGGTGAAATATGCGCATAATTTTCTAGTCTCTTATATGAACAACCCTCAAAATATCCTTAAAACAACAATAAATTCATATTTTGGAAGCTTGTACTCCTAGTCAAATTTTTAGTGGATCTAGGAATTTTTCACCATGAAAGGAGGTGCATTCAAAATTCAATAATGATTTTAATTAGGAGAATCCATGCAGTGGTAAAATAATGTTGGATCAATGGTATGGGCATGATTAAGGATAAATTGGAAGTAAATAACATATATGGGTAGTTTTCCTTGTAACAATAGTAAAAAAATAGCCCTAATCTCACAAGATATTATTTCTATGCAGTGCTGAGTTGATTCATTAATTCCCTACGTCTAGAGAAATTATGAAACCATAATTTTCTTTAGATTGTGACAGATATAATGCTCCAGTTATTTGAGAAGTTAGGGTTGAATTATCCAGCACTAATCCCATCAAACGAGAAACAACACTTGGATAACTCTTTCTTTCACTACATTGATGTTCCATTTCTATTAAATATCCATTAGAATGCTTGTCTTGTGCATGATCTTGGGTGTGTTCATGTTGGAGTAATTAATTTTCAATGCATGTTGGGCAATAGGGAATACCTGGGTTTTATACTTTTAACTTCGCACCAACAAAAGACCCACAGTGTTGGCCCTTTCGGCAACAACCTGCGAACAGGTTGCAGTCTCACCCGAAACAGCTATGGGGTGCCACAGAACCAGGTTCTTGCAAGTAGAAGAGGGATATTACTGTACCTTTAGCTTTTAATAGATTATCAATATAAATCATAGAGCTTAACATTCACTTATTTAGCTTCGCGGTTGGATAAACAAATAGTGCCTTGCACAACCCCTTTATTGGGAATTCTCAGCGAAGTTGTTAACTAGCAGTGATCTTTACTTATCAGATATATAAATATTAATGCATGAAATAACACAATAAAAATAGCACATAGAACCACGACACAAGATATAACGTGGTTCACCCCCAGTGTAGGGGTTACGTCCATAGAACTGTGTTTTATTCAACTTTCTACAAAAACCCCAGTTCTGATCTGTGCACTCAGCTATAGATCCCTTCAAGTCCTCAGAGTCGCGCACACAACTACAGGCCTCTGTGCACACAGCTGCAGATTTCCTTAATCACCCAAAACCCTCTGCACACACAGTTGTAGAGGTCATCCACGCACACAGCTGGGAATTAACCTTTTCTTACAAAATAGCCTTAGCTTTGCATCAATTACTCTTACACAAAAAGCCTAACCTAACTTCTTTACAAGAGTGCTTATTTATACAGTGCACTTATTACAAAACCATGGGCTTAAACCATGGGCACCCCGAACCCTAAACCCTGGACTTAAGCCATGGGTTTATTACAAAAGAGGATTTAGACTCAACCCCGACACCCCTAAGACTGTTTTGAGTCGTAACTACGCTTACAAAATTTTACAAAGCACGCAGAGTTACCCACCTTAAGGACCGTTAGGGTGCGCGCCCTAACAATGCAACAAAATTTCTTGAATTTATCTGTTGTCCAATAATAGTCTTGGAGCTTCTCTGAGCATCTTGAACTGCCATATGCCTTGTTTCCATTTCAAATTTTATGAAATATCATATTCCTTGCTACCCAAGATATGACAAGCCTCAAAATATTCAAAATATATGACCTTGAACTAACCTATGACTTAGTCTGACAAGCTTCAAAATCTATGACCCTGGTTTTAAGATTCATTTTCACGATAGAGGGAATGTGTGTCTCAATTTATGGAAGGGTCGTGAACTTTTTCATATTCACAACAAAGTTAATGTGCCACAACTTATGGAACATATGGAACCTTCTATCCATGTCCAAAACTTTGGGGTGGGTCCATATCTGATTCAGTGATATGTGGATATATAGTAATAATAATACTAATACATTTTTAAGGTCACCACCAAGAGAGACACCAATTGGTGTATGATGCCCCCTTATTTGTGGGACAAGGGAACCCCCTTTGTGCAGTGATACATTCCCTATGGTACATGTATTTGATAATGCAACATTTTGCAGGGACCCCTTTTGAGGGTTCCAAGTCCATAAGGAATGTAAAATATTTATTTCTTATTATTTACAACATTCATTTCGGGATGTAAGCTAGTGAATTCCAATACAAAGGGATTACCTCCAGGGTCAATTTCACCAAAATCAATCTTACTCCTTTAAAAGGCCACCTATAGTATCAGCTTGTCAATATGTTTCTACTTTTTCATGGAAACAAATCCAAACCTTAAACCTGTAATCATTTGATTTTATTCTGAATCTTAGATGTCTTACTCCATTATCAAAATGAAAACATTAAAAGGAAGGATTTGGAGAATCCTTATTTCATGGTTTGCATCTACATTAGTGATGAATATAATTGATTTATTGCAATTTACCTCCATAATCATTAATGTGCAATGCAATTAAATAATTTCCTAAAAATTTTCTCCACCCTAATAGAACCCAAACGAATTATGATAACATAATCTACAAATAAAAAGTGAGACAGAGATAGAAATTTGTTTCTTTATTTTTTAAATTTTTATACCGCTATTCTCTCTTACAATCTGTTACTTGAAATATTTTACAATCATGCTTAAGTGATCAGTGACCAATAAGAAGAGAAGAACATTTGACATAGGGCAGAGCCAACTCTTCTATGGTTTCTTCTTACTTGTTTTTTCTATGGTTTCTTCTTCTTGTTTGGATATGTTACATCATGGGACAATGGATGGTAGTATGTTAAAGTTAAAATTAATTTTTTCCAATTTTGAATTTAAGGTCATTGACACAGAGAAGTGAAAGATGAAATGATTGATTTCCATTTATATGATATATAGTTTTGCAAAGTAATTTTTTTCAAAGCTACTTGAATCATGACAAAGGTTAGAGTGTTAAATTATCATTTATATTTAAGTGGGGTTTTATGGTGGTCTTGTGAGAATTGAACCAATATCTTGATATTATTTTCATTATGCAAAAGTGGATACATCTAGATAAACTACATGTATCTCTTTAGATTTTGAGTTTTAACATCACTTTTATTGGCATCCATGCGAAATTTTGTATATATTTTCAATCACTACCTTACAGATTCATAACATGGATGGACAAGTCAACATTCATTGATGTGTGAAGTTATTGTAGTTGTGAATACTAGTTACTTGGTGGAATAATATAGATTAAAAGGCAAGGGAGACAAATAGAAATTTGTCTTAATTGTTACCATACAAAAACAAGAATATTTTTAACACACCTATATTGCATCATTTTCCATACCTTCTCATATCTATTCCACATGAAAAATAAAACATAGATGTTTGACAACAACACATATGGAGCATAATTTTGGGGATTTAGGTCCAAAATATATTCTTCCACAATTTCTCCTAGATGTATGTTGTTAGGTGGTCTACAGGTATGAAGAAAACACATGCACACCTTAGTAGTAAGATTCATTTTCATTCTGTTGATAAAATATTATGCCTCAACAAAGATCCCACCATGATCAATAAGGTAAACCATGCAACCATAGTGATCCATTATAGGTATTATTTAATAGGATTTGTTGATTCAATCAAAGTATTACTGGAACTCATATACTATAACTATATGTAATCATGTTCTTTTGGTTGTTTAAGATGATTGTTACAGCCTTCTAAATAACCACATAGTTCAGAATTACATTGATATTTCAAACCTTGGATATCTACAGAATAGTTCCCACTTTATTTGTTCGATGTTGTAGATAACAATGCATATGGAACCCCTTTTTTACTAACCCCCCCCTTCATGTGACCATGAACTACTGAAATAACATGTTGAATATGACAGTTGATTGTAGCATTTCTTTAATGCATAGAGAGTGGTATACAGACACAAATAATGAGCAGACTATCGAGGAAAAAATCAACATTGTAATTTGTTATTATTCTTTAGTACTACTATTACTGCTTTATTTACTGTATAGTGATTGTCATTGTTCATGGCAATTCATAAATCATCTCAATAACCAACTTTAACACAGTGACCATTGGACAATTGGAATATTAAAGTTGAAAAAGATGAAAATTATGTATTAAATTTATTAAAGCAGTACAATTTTAAATATAGATTTGCTTTAGTTCTGTCTCATGCATGAAAGTATAAAAATTTTGATTTTTCTTTATATCAAACCTGAACAGTGAACCTAACCAAAACATTACCAATTAGATCCTAGAAAACAAGGTACAGATTGGAAAAGAGTAAGAGGTTTCAAAGTTCATAAAATGAATTTCAACCCTTAGGTATTTAGGTAAGTGAGAAGGCCTAAGATCCATGTGATCGTCAAAGTTTGAAAGAATGTGTTACTTGAACTCATCAGTAAATTGTTTCTCTTGCTTTCCCACTCTACTTTCAGTAATAAGCACATGATAATCTAAGGTCCTCACACTTGGGGTATTTTCTTATAGGTTTTGGCCTTAGGTTATATGGGTATTAACTCAGATGGGTTATATTTTGTGTTATGTTCTTGACAAGAATCTGCAATCTTGTTCAACTAGGATTTCTTAGTTGACAAACTGATTAGAGTTTGAAGGAGAGATAAGAAAATTGTTCAATTGTCTAGAGGGTAAATTGGGATGTTAAATGATGAAACTTTTTTTTTGTTTATATGCAAATAAAAAATATTGAGTAGATACAAAGGAGCCAATATCGACTCTCAATCACACGACAATTTCAAAAGAACAAAACAAAGAGTAAAGCAAGTTTAAGACGGAAAAAATGGTTAAATTTGAACTATAAATTTCTTTAAGCCAATCTTATTGCATGAAGAGGCTATACATATCACGTGATTACTCATATGGGTTAGATTGTGTTCTATGTTCTTGACAAGAATCTGCAATATTGTCCAGCGTGGCATTCTTAGGTTCCATATTGATTATAGTTTGAAGGAGAGAACAAAACAAAAGAGTGAGACAAGTTTAAGATGCAAAAAATGGTTAAATCTGAATTGTAAATTTCTATACAGTTAATTTGGAAAAAATCATGTAATATGTATAGCCTCTTCATGTGAGAATATTTTCTTATAGGATGATCCTCAGTAATTAGGAAATAACTATTATGTCAAAGGGAGATGACATAATGAAGTTTAGGGAGGTCATAACAGTTTGTTTTCCTCAACTACATTAAGAGAAATACCAACTATCTTCATTGAGTAGAACAATGTTGGTACCACACTACTTACCATCAATGTAATTGGAATTATTACATTGGACAGTGGCTCCTTGAATGGCTCTTTGTACCTCCATCAACATTATTTAAAATAATTCTTCTCCTCCTTTCTTCTTCTTCAGTCCCATGTTTTATTTTCTACCACATTAACCCCAACATTCCTCACAATCTCCTCAAATTCAAACCAATGATCATTAACATTATTAATACCCCAATTGAGGTGACACAAAATAATATGTGCCTCAACTTCCAAGATAGAAAGAAGATAGGAAAAAATTGCTACAATGTTGTGATAATGCTCATAAATGTTCAAAATTGTGTACTTCATAGGTTTTCCAAAATATTAATAATTTATTGTAACTAGGTAATCACTATTTGAATAACCTATTAGTCTTCTCCAATTCGAACGATAAAGAGCTAGACCAAACTTTGTTGATTAATAATAAATTTTATAGTAAGTAAGAAAGGGGATAGTTGACAACATGCCTCTACATATCTGAACTTCATGAATTCAAAAAAGGGTATCAATCCAATACAAATATATTTGACCTAGAATCACCTATACACTAGTTGGTCCCCATCCAACTAATTCGAGAGCACTAACAATCAAAATGAACTTATACTGCTATCTTAGATATAAAATGAATTCAATAATCTTACTTTATAAACAATATATCTTTTGGGTATTAAACTATTTTCATAGGTCGATCTAATTTCTAGCAAAATATCATGCATCCTTAAGAACATTAGTGATGCTATGATGAATTCATGCTCATAGGGATGTGGCATGGATGTAGTTAAAGGAAAAGTCATGCAAATGGGCATTTGGCATGGAATTAATGGAAAATTTAGGCTAGGGCGGTGACATTCACACAAAGATAATGCTGATAAATAGTCCATGATTGCTAATGACAACAACAACCCAATTAATAATGACAATAACAAACCACATTTAAAAATGTAAGTAATAGAAATGCAACTAATAATAATAGAAATGATGTATAATTATAATTACACACATGAAAAAATATATGGACAAAATTAAACCAAAATTAAAAAAATTATACTATTAACCATTTATCTTTATCATAGTTTATAAAGACAACACATTTTGGTGGACATAATTTTTATAAACATAATAATTGCTTTTATATCTTCTTATTTTAAGTGCTGAAATCCATTTATATATAAAGATTTCAAATTTTTCCTTTTGTACTAAAAAAACATAATTTAACAAGATGTATTTTAACAAAATATAAAATCTAAATTTCAATAAATTATAACAATATATATATAATGTATATTTTAATAAATAGATATTCCATAATATTTCCATTTACACCCAGAAAAAGCATGACAAATATATAATATATTTATATATATATTTGTTTATATGTTCTTACTTAGCTGTTAATTTATGTTGTTTTCTTTTAAGATTTTGTAAACTTCATATTGAATTGCTTTACGCTTTATGTAAACTTCACATTTCCTCACTAAGAATAACACCAAAAGCATCATCAAATTTAATAGTGTTTGAACTAGAGACATAGTTACTTATAGCCAAGACCAAGCCATTCCAAATTTCTAGCAATGAGCATAATATTATAATTTCCCTAACCTCATCATAAAATTTCACTCCTATAGAACTTAGCTAATTAGTAATCATATTAATTTCATTTAAATGGTCAACAACAGATCCACCTTCTAACATATTCATATTAAATAAATGCTTCATTGAAAATACCTTGTTGTAAACCAAGGTTTTTTTATACAGCTTATATAATGTGCTCATCATACCCTCCATTTTCTTTTCTTTTGAAATATTGAAAGCCACAGAAAAATACAAGCACAACCATATTCTTCCTAGTGACTTGTTTTCAAGAACCTCCCATTCTTCATCCTTCATAGTCGTCATCTATTTTGTTTTTCCACCCAATGGTAGGAACAAATTCTTCTAGTATGGATAATCCCCCATTTGCATATTCCATAACAGGTTGTTTTGGCTGTTAAATTTATCGACCCTAAACTTTTATTCTTCCTCCATTTCTCCCACTTGAAACATGAACCCTTCTTTCCTATGAGTTTACCATTGAAATAGAAATTTTGGCTCTGATACCAATTGTTAGAAAAATAGGATCGCAAAGTAATAAAAATAAATTAGTTCACCCAATATGGGCTATTCCTGCATAGAAATTGTCAACCCTTTTATTATTATATTGTCCAACAAAAATGAAGGGATATAACTTACAACAATCCCGCTGCACTTCCTCTTCACTCTCTCACAGTCTTTCTCACACAATCACAGAGATCATTTTTCAATGCTACAATAAAATACACATTTGTATTACAATTCCTTCCTTTTATAAGGGAATTACCATGGGAAAATGCCACAGGTCCCCACGGACCCTCGTGCGGGGACGATGTTCCCCCCGTACCCCCCCTACTAGGATGAGTGTACAGTGAAATTGGGGTACAAACACGATTGAACAATAAAATCTATAAATATGTAAGATCAAGCTCCACAAATAACAAGGTCATATTGTCTATGAGCTTCATAGTAATCTTGGAAAATTTTGTAATATGCATAATATAAGAATATGACATGCATGGTATTTCAATGAATTCTTGTCTCCCATATAATTTTTTAAGGTAAACATTTGTGTTCTAGTGTGTATGTGTGTTTTCTATTGTAGTGATTTTCATATGTTTTAGTAGATAAGGGAGAATGAGGAGAATGAAGGACGAGAAGGAGGAGGGGGGAGGAGGGGGCAATGGGGGAGGGGGCAGGCGAGGTTTGGGGGGGAGTATGGGGAGGTGGGAGGAGGAGGAGGAAAAAGGAAGAGAGTAAAAGGGAAGAGTAGGAGGAGTAGGAGGAGGAGTAGGGGGGAGGGGGAGGATGGAGGGGGAAAGAAAGACGAAAGAGGAGGATAGAGAGGGTGGAAGGAGGAGGAAATAGGAGGATAGGGAGGGGGAAGGAGGTATAGGAGAAGGGTGGAGGAGGGAGAATGAGGAAGAGGAGGGATGAGAGAGGAGGAGTGGAGGAGGAGAAGGGAGGAGAAAAGAGGAGATGGAACTATGAATTATTCAAAAATAAGGAGACCAATAACAAATTGTTAAATGTTATACAATAGAGTGAAATATATATAAAAAACAAGATATACTTCCATCACTACATGATAACTTCAACACATTATTTTTGGAT
This sequence comes from Pseudotsuga menziesii, assembly GCA_001517045.1. Classification (NCBI taxonomy): domain Eukaryota; kingdom Viridiplantae; phylum Streptophyta; class Pinopsida; order Pinales; family Pinaceae; genus Pseudotsuga; species Pseudotsuga menziesii. Next base: position 1,734,809 of record LPNX011056180.1, on the reverse strand, counting down.
ATTTATAGCTCTTCACATTAATTTGGTTTTTGGTCATATTTATGAAATCATATGGTGATGTAGGTAATAATAATGTAGCTAATATTAATAGAAATTATGTATAATAATAATTACACCCATGAAAAAATATGTGGATGAAATTAAACATAAATGAAACAAAATTACATTGTAACCATTTATCTTTATCATAGTTTATAGAAACAATGCAACACATTTTCTCATCCCATGTTTTTTATAAACATAGTATTTGCTTTTATATCTTCCTTTTTTGGCCATTGGACACCATTTATATAGAGATATTCCACAATGTTTCCTTTTGCACCCGGAAAAAGCACAATTTGACACGATGTATTTTAACAAAATATATAATCTAAATTTCAATAAAATAAAAAAATATATAATGTATATTTCAAGAAATTATAGAGATTTCACAATGTTTCCTTTTGCATTGTGAATAGTAAGCTTCATCACACATGAAAAAATTTAGTTTTTGATATGGAAATTTGAAGAGTAGAAATAACAACAACAATTTAGTCTCAAATTTTCTCTGATTTATAAAGATCAAGGAATAAAATTGAATCCTTAAGATATGGGCCTTTCAAAATATTGGAGAAGATAAGAAACAATTACTGCAAACTTGATATTCCACCCTATATGTCTATTTTCTCATCATTAAATTTAAATAACTTGAAACTTTACATACCATCCATGCTCATTGAGGATGAATAGGGCTAAGTCTTACCTTCTATTAAATATTTGGCACTAGATGCAAAGGAAAAAATTACCAAGGGTGGAATACTGCAAAACAAGATCACAATGAAATTGAGGGGCCAAGAGGATATGTGGCAAGTGGGATTGAAGGTTTAACTATAGACTAAGGAAAAATAGAACTCAAAGGAGAAACTCAATGACTTGTTTCCTTGTATCCTTCAAATCTTAAACTTATGGGAACTAAAATCCTCATAAAACTAAGGGAGGGATTATCCAAAATGGATCTACATACATACCATGTGAATTTAATTATGTTACAGATAGGGAATATTATTTTTTTGGACATATTAGAGATGTTGACTGGTAAATTTTGATCATAAAAATTTCAGACATTTTGGGGGCCTTAAAAATTTATGTTGTTTCATTTTAAAACTTTTGTACACTTTGGATTGAATTGGGAATGGAGAGAACCAGTGATGGTAGGAGGGTAATTGCAATTTCCTTAGGCGCTCTCTGCATTTTCACTTTTGCTTGTCCGTCTTTGATGCCCCATTTATTTAGAATGTATGGTAACAGGAGTATCATCATCATCATCATGAATATTAGTAGGATGCAACCCCCCCTCCTTCCCCACTACTGTAGGTTTGGTATCAGAGTCATTGTTTCATTTCATTCAACAAAAATAGCATTGCTTGCTCTTCTCTGCCATATGAGAGGAGATTTGATCGCTCTACCATATGAGAGGAGATTTGAGTAGAGTCATTATTTTATTTCATTAAACAACAACAATGTAAGAGAATCATCTGGAGGAGTAGCATCATCATCGTGATCATCGTGAATATGAGTAGGATGCATCCCCCCTCCTCCTCCTTGACTACTGCAGGTTTGGTCTTATCATTTAATGCATTTGTTTTTGACAAAATATATTCTAAATAATTGTCTCATTTCATTTAACAATAGCAGCACTGTCTACTTTTCCATATCAGAGGAGATTTGATCGCTCTTCTCTACAATATTTTCAATTCAATTCACTTTAGATTGCCTTTAATTTCTAGGGATAATTTTAAGGAAAACATCAGTTAATAATTGGAATGGATAATTTTATGTGGATTATATATATATATATATATATATATATATATATATATATATTGATGGTATAAATTCTTGAAATGTGCGGGTAGGTCTACATTGGTCAGTTACAATCATTTCACATATTTGTTGGGAATGTTGGGAATATTGGCAGGCTTGAGATCACATCAACTCAGCTGGATGACCATCAATTTTTTTGGAGGACTCATAACTCTCCAAGGGTAAGGTATCTAGTCTCACTAATAGTTACATATTACAGAGTGATATTTCCATACTTCTTACGAGAGGATTTCTTCTCCCACATGTACAATATATATTATTATTGTGCTTTGTAATCTCTAATAGGTTTTCTTGAGATTTTCCATATGATATACCCTCTCCACATTAAATGGTACCTTTTCTCTGGGTTTTAAGTGTAGGTTCAATTTTTTTTTATGCATCAACACAATTTACAAAAATCCTTCCTGCTTTCTTGCCATTTTGTCCCAACTTCCTTTTATGATTCTTTGTTAACCCCTATTTGTAATTTAACCCACACTAAGGACTCACGATTTTAGGGGAAATATGGACTTAATATTGTAGGGTAAAGTATAATACTGATAAGTCTAATCTCATCCATGGCCACCTCCATGCAGTCTTGTGCACTCTTTAGTACCTTCAATTGTGCACATCTCTATTTAATGGATAGAATATTTAGTGTTGATGTATTCTAGTAGCTTTTGCTGGCCCCTGATTTTCTATCTAGACGAAATTTTTCCGGTTTTGGCAACTTTTAGATTTTGAAATCCAACATTAATTAACATGGTCTAGTTTTGTCTTTTAAAGAAATCCAATGTTGACATTTCTAATTTTCACGATTTTAATTCTTTCCAATAAATTTATTGCAATGCGCAAATTGAGGTTCCCTTCTACCATCTTATATTTATAACTTTGCTTTTTTTCCACATACCTTGCTATGCCCTATACAAAATGTTCAAACCGGGATGAGCACAGAATAATTTAAATAGTTTTGGATCTTTGTGACTCTGATAGGAAGAAGCTTCCAGATGGGTTATTTTGCAATGTCTACCATCGTTGGCAACTGCTAACAGTGTAAAAGTTCTATTCAAATTATGTTCAAGTGGTGTGGTGTATAAGTAGTTGGATTTGAAACACAAGAATTTAGATGTTAATGTTTTCATTTTTATTTGAAATGTTTTAAAAGCCTTACATATAGATGAGTTGTAATCTACTATTTTTGTATTATATATATATATATATATATAATCTTGAAACAAGAAACACACTCTCAGATACTATGGTCATTATGTCTACCTACCTAGCATAACCATGGACACAGCAACAACCATAGACAAATTTATATCAGTTTTTAGAGATGTTTGTTTCAGTAAAAACTCAATTTCATGAATTGTGATATGAAATTTTAAATACAAAGATGCTATAGAATTTGATATTTTCTGTTTTAAAACATTTGTTGAATAAGAGATGTTTGTTTTAGTAAAAACTCAGTTTCAGGAATGTTTGTTTTAGTAAAACTAGCTTTCATGAATTGTGATAATGGAATTTTATATAAATTGACGCTAGAGATAAGTGTTGCTCACATTAATAGAAATGGAAGTCAGTTAGAGTGCAATATACCTTAATAAATTTGTATTCAAGGACATAGGGATTAATATATTTTTCTATTAACATAGTGTTTTCACATTAAGGCAATTCACATATTTTTCTATTATTTTCAGTATGTCAAAAGGTTGTATATTTTTTAATTTTCTGTAAAATATGTCAAAAGAGTGTAGGCCAAAAGCTTGTATTTTTTTTAATTCTTTCTAGAAGTATGTCAAAAAATAAATTGCATATTTTTCAATGGTTTGTAAAGTATATCAAAAAATTTAATTTTGGGGGTATTAATTATTTTAAATTAATCCTACAAACATAAAGATGAAAATACAAATTAATCTCCATTTTTTTTATTGCATATATTGGTAATATAGTTATATGTTTTATTAAT
>LPNX011056180.1:1699488-1727867 GCA_001517045.1 Pseudotsuga menziesii | reverse complement strand
AGGGGGGAGGGGGAAGGAGGATGAGGATGAGGGAGGGTGGAGGAAGAGGAGGAGGAGGAGAGATTTAGGTGAGGAGGAGAAGAGTAGGGAGGAGTGAGAGGGAGGATTGGGGAGGAGGAGAAGGGATGTAAAGGGAGGAGGAGAGAGAGGGTAGAGGAGGAGGAGAAGGGAGGGGAGGATGAGAGAGTGGGTGGAGGATAAGGGGGGGAGGAGAGAGGGAGGCTGTAGAGGAAGAGGAGGGGATGGGAGAGGGGTCAAGTAGGAGGTACACATGGGGGATTCACTTGTTGACCAATATCCTAGCACGTTAGTTATTTCATATTGCAGGTTTTAAATTTCCTAAAAATCAGGCCAATATATTGCAAGTATTGGGGGGGATGAGGGGTTTGGATTGGGGGGTTAGGGAGGTTTATAAGGATTAGGGTATAAAAAAGGGTGGTAGGGATGTTTTAGATATTAGGAGGGGGTTTCAAGAAAAGGATTTTGGACCAATATCTATAGAAATTAAAAGTATTATTTATTACTTTATGATTGAATGTGCTATGCGAGAGGTTCACTTAGTGAATTCCCCGTGGAGGTACAAGGAAGAGGAGGGAGTATTGAGGAGTAGGAGGAGGAATGTGTGGGAAGAGGATGGAGGGAGGAGGAGGATAATGGAGGGGGTAGAGGAGGAAGAGAGGAAGAGGAGGTGAGGGTGGGGGAGGAGGAGAGAGAGAGGCAAAGGGAGGCAATGGAGGAGAGAGGGAGGAGAAGGGAAGGTTGGAGGGAAGGAGGGAGGGGCTGGAAGAAGGACAAGAAGGGAGGGGATGTGGGACAAGGTGGGTTGGAGTAGGAAGAAGAGAGAGGAGGAGGGGGAGGGGGGAGGAGGGGGGGAGGAGGGAGAGTGGAAGAGGAGGAGGGAGGAGGGGGATAGTGGATTTAGAGGATAAATTTTAGGGGAGAGGAGAAGGAGGGTGGAGGAGAGAGAGAGGATAATGGAGGGGGTGCAGGAAGAGGGGAAGGGAGAAGGAGAGGAGGAGAGAGAGAAGAATAGGGTGGAGGAAAAGGTGGAGGGAGGAGGGGGGGAAGAAGAATGGGGGAAGGGAGAGGGTAAAGGAAGAGGAGGAGGAGGATATAGTTGTTGCGTGGTTTTAGTGTGCTAAACTATAAGAAATCTATGGGCTTTGTATGGGATACAAACTAAGCTATGGTTTGTTTGTAGAATGTCATCATTACCTAATATTTTAAGGCTCATTTTTTCTTGGTATACTATTCCAGTAATTGGGGTTTCCTTACTTGTCGACTGGGTTACTTTGGATACTACTATAGTTGACTAAACCTACAATAATGTAATTTATTTTGTCTCTCTTTGGTGTGTCCTTTGTACCTGTAGTGACTTATCATGGTTCAGTTTAGAAAGCACTAAGAAGGTCACAATGCAACTTAGGAGGTAACAGTTCATACTTATCAACCTTCAAAGAGGTCACACCTAGCATAATATTCCAACAGGGGGTCACAGATCAACTCCATTAACAGTACATAGGTCACGACCAAACCCAAAATATGGCACATAGGTCATGGTATATTCTAGGAAACCCAAACATGTTAAGGCTCTATCCAAGAGAATAACACAGGTCATGGCTCAACCCAATAGGAAATGCATAGGTCATGGCTAGGTTTTACAACTCCCTAAGAGGAAGATGAAGGGTCGCAACCCACTTCAAATAGAAGAAACAACTAGGATAAGAAAGCAATAACTCCACTAGGATAAGGGAGAGATGTTAATCCACTCAAATAGTATTATGGTTTCTTCTAGCTGCCCCAAACAACTCACATCCTACTCAAGAAAGTTTAGATAGGTCATGGTTTAGTCCAACCATCCCAAGAAGGTCATGGTTCACTTCAAGCAAACTCAAACACTCAAACACTGCAACAAATATCTTATTCCACTCAAACACAGATATGGTTTATTCTAAAATCTCCAAACAACTCACATCCTTCTCAAGTAAGTTTAGACAGGTAACAATTTAGTCTAGATATCCCTAAGAAGCTCATGTTCACTTCAAGCAGACCCAAACAATAAAATATTTCAAAAAATATCCTATTCCACTCAAACATGGTTATGGTTTCTTCTAGCATCCCCAAACAACTCAGAGCCTACTCAAGAAAGTTTAGACATGTCACGGTTTAGTTTAAGCTACCCCAACAAGCTCACATTTCACTTCATGCAAAACTAAAGACTCAAACAGTTCAACAAATATCTTAGTCCACTCAAACAAGTTTATGTTTTCTAGTAGCCCCAAAAAACTTATAGCCTTCTCAAGTAAGTTCACAAAAGTCATAGTTTATTCCTGCCATCCCCAAGAAGGTCATGGTTCACTCCAAGCATACCCAAACACTCAAGTAGTGCAACAGAGATATTAGTCCACTAAAACATGGTTATGGTTTCTTCTTGAAGCTCCAAACAACTCACATATTTTTCAAGCAAGTTTAGACAGATCACACTTCAGTCTAGATGGCCCCAAGAAGGACACAGTTCACTTCAAGCAGACCTAAATACTCAAACACTATAACAGAGATCTTATTCCACTCAAACAAGTTTATGGCTTCTTCTAGAAGCCCCAAACAACTCACAGTATGCTCAAGCAAGTTCAAACATGTCACGGTTTAGTCCATGTAGCCTTAAGAAGGTCATGGCTCACTTCAAGAATACCCAAACAATCAAACAATGCAACATAGATATTAGCCCACTCAAACAGGGTTATGGTTTCTTCTAGAATCCCCAAAAGACTTACATCCTACTCAAGCAAGTTTGGGAAAGTCATGGTTTAGTCCAGCCATCCCTAATAAGGTCACAGTTCACTTCAAGCAAACCCAAACACTCAAACATTGAAACATAGATATTATTCCACTCACAACATGATTAAGCAAGTTTAGTCAAGTCACGCTTTAGTCCATCCATCCCCAAGGAGGTCACAGTTCAATTTAGGAATCACCAAGAAGGCCACAACCCAACTTAAGAGGTCATGGTTCAGACTTATTATCCCTCAAAGTGGTCACATCTAGCCTAACAGTCCAACATGAGGTCTCGGATTAGCTCCAGGAACAACACATAGGGAATGGTCTAGCCCAAACTGCAGCACATAAGTCACTACTTATTCCAAGAAGCCCTAACATGTCAAGGATCAATCAAGGAGCATCACACAAGTCATGACACATCCCAAAAGGAAGTACATAGGTCATAGTTAGATTCTACAACACCCTAGTAGGCATATGAAGGGTCACATCCCACTTCAAATAGCAGCAACAACCAAGACAAGAAACCAACATCCCTAGCAGGCTGAAGGAGAGGTGTCACATCTCAAGAACAACAACAAAATCCTATACATCAAGATAAAATCTATAGACCATAATTGTTCCATACCACAATCGTAAGTTTTATCATCACCATATAAGGAAGCTCCAACTATAATATTTCATAACCACTAGGTAGCTAAAAAAATTTAATACCTCCATTCAAAACAACTTTTTAATACATTAATATACAAACTCACTACTAGATATATGGACATAAAAAATACATCATTACACTCTCAATACTGTAACTATCTTCTCTCAAAAACTGAGAATAAATACATTGCAAATAGTATGGTTTATTATGAAGTTGATTCCATGCAAATAGTATCCTAAATCACATTCCCTTAAAAAAACGTAATGAAGACTACATAAATTAAGTTTAAATGGTATCAAGTCTATGTAAATAAAACAACGTGTTTGCAACTGATTCATAAAATGTGATCATCTAGATTGATGATTTTTCCAAAAACTCTTCGGCCACAGAATGAAACTCATTTTTGCTTCCTTCAAATGTTCACATCCATCAATTGTATCTTCATAGGCAAGGGGGATGTTACTTGTCACATGAGTGACATTCACATTGGCATCTTCAGGACCAAGTGGCACTCTATGGATCATAGCAAGTGACCGAATTCATCCATTTTCAACATCAACACCATCATATGGATCTAGTATGTTAACTTTATCACCTTCCTAGAATACTTCAAGCTCTTCTAGAGTTAATGGGCACTACCAAATACATTTAAATTCCAAAAAAATGCATAATTATTCATATAACAAACTTCAATGCACTCACTGAGTCAATATTTGAAATACATCCAGCTGGAGTTGGCACTGATCGAAAATGATAAGGCACATCAATGCTGGGAGATTTTTTGCTTTTCGAAACTGAAAATTTTCCTTTAATTATATTCTACATGTCATTACATCATGCAATAATCAAATATACCATTATAAGGACACAATAATATAGTAGAAAAATAGTAAATATAACAATAAAACACTAAAAAGCATACCTAAACAATTTAATCAGATTATGAAATCAAGTGAAGAAATGATTGTGTAGGAATGATAATTATCTTACCTCATTTAAATCACTATGACATTCCTTATTTTTCCATGAAGCAACAATAGGTTGAATGGAGGAGGCTATGGTTGACATTGTCTTTGCCAACCCATTTATGCATTCCATTACATGTTTATAATAATCACTATTGTATTAAACAATAGATGTGGTTTGGATATTCGCAACTTCATTAGATGGAATTGATATTCCTATTTCATTTTTTGATATATGCTCGTGTTTAGAACTTTCTAAATATGTCATTTTTGTATGGTCAACCAATTCACTCACATCCAGTTCTGATCTATTAGATCCACAAACCTACAAATCATTATGTACACATAACTAGTTAGATATATATACGAATAAAAATTCAATATAACACAATGTATTTACAAATATACTTACAAAAAATCCATACATAATGTATTTAACAAAAAATCCATATAATTACAAACATGTTTTGATTGGATCACCACCCACAACGACCCAAAATAAATCAATCATTTACATTATCTCTTGTTTTTCTTCCCTTTTGTAGTCCTTTGAAAATAATCTTCAGCACACATAGTTTCCTTCAAGTATTCCCACTGTCTGGGATTCAAGTAGTTGTCCCTATCTTTTCCATCCAAGATTATTTTTCTGCCAGAGATGATCTTAAGGGAGAAATTAAAGGGGTCTCAAATATATAAGGTGTAAATTTTTAATATGAAATGTGTTGTTTTTAATTTAATACATTAGCCCTAAATTTGTTTGACCCATATTAATGGGAAATTGGATCGCTAAGGCCACAAAGGCTCATGAAAGAGGTAAACTTGAACGTCTCCTTGTCAAATATGATTGAAATCAGGGATTTCGCCCCGTATTTTTGGTAGGAAGGCCAGGAAATGTTGAAACCACCTAGTATTTTGAGTAATGAATCCATGTAATGTTGATTTCGCCCTAATTTTTCAATAATGATGGGTAATACAGCTTGTTTGTCGCTGATATATGGACCCTATCAGCTAGTTCTCCCTTTATTTGAGGTTGGGCAGTCTCTCCAATATGGACCATTAGACCTTACTAGTTACCATACCGTTGGTTTGAGGTTGGGAAGTCTCACCGAATCACCAATATGGACCTTCATAGTTAGCACACCCTCGATTTGAGGTTGGGAAGTCTCACTAATATTAACACTAGCCTTGAATTTGTCCCGAAATTTTTATTTTATCTTCCTTCTTTGGCTGAATTGCCCATCGATTTTCATTAATGGAGGTTTCTATGAATCTATAGTGGTTTCAACCCCCAATTTTTTTCGTAAAGGTTTTTTAACTCTGAATTAGTCCATATATTACTAAAATATGGAGTCGTCCAATAAGTTTATCCCTATATAATGCGACAAGATCCAATAGAAACCCACATGGAGAATCATCATATCTTTCCTATTTGCATGAATCTTGGTTTCTGATGGTGGTTGTCTCTACATTTCTTCAAAGTTCATTGTGGTTTGAAGTCTTCGTAGAGGTTGGTTTTCATAGAACCCGATAATGTGTAGTGAACATTATCATTATTTGTCTATAATTCAAGAATCAAATTTAAGTTTCTCTTGAATTTCAAATTCATGTTAGCCAACTTGTTGATAATTTTTTGATTCCAATTTCCAATCATGTTTTTTTCTTGTCAAAATTATGAATTTGAAAGTATCAGTATAAATAGGGTTTATAAACTTATAGCCTATGAAACTCAACTATATAACTTCTCTAAGAGTAAAAAAAATGCTAAGGATTAAGGCCAAGTGCTAACCCAACTAGGCATAAAATATTGTAATTGTTCAAACTTCAGTTTGGGCACTTGAGAGTTTTTGTGTCTTGCAAGTTTTTAATGTTTTAGTTGTGTATTTAGGCCCAAAAAATATTTAATTTGAAGGTCAATTTGTATTTGTGAATATGGTCCCTTTGTTGGAGTTTATTGGGGAGCAATGAATCTATATTTTGATATGGAGTCCAAAATCCAAGATCTTTCTCTTGGGATAAGTTAAAATAAAGTGGATGTTAGGGATATCCACAAGAATATTCATTGTATGAAATCTTATATTAATGGCTTAGTTAATTCTATGCGCTATCTCATTTTACATATCCCTAGGCTAGACATGCATTTGGACAATGTGGAACAATCCATACATCAAATATCCATGAAAGTTACTGGTTTAGATATTTGTCTATATGATGTAGAAGACAGTATACAGGTCCAGAAGGATCCGGTGGATACTATTCAAGATACAATTAATTGACATGATGATAATATTGTGGTGAAACGTTCTTATGCTTGTTATTTTTTGGGCTCAAAGGGAATTGAGGGATCCTTTGTTGGACAACATGCTGCTAAAATTAACATTTCAGTCTTGGGTGAGCTAGAGAATATTGAATGAAACGTGGATGTCAATCTTGAAGAAAATTCTAGAGACCAAGTCATGAATAGTTTTAATAGATCCCTCTAATTTAGTGGATTATGGTCATTTTCATCTACTAGTATCAAGTCAGGTTGTTATACTTAGTTCTATAGTGGTATGTGAATTTACTGAAACATTAGATAATTGTTTTTTTACTACTATAGTTGGGATATATAGACTTTTCAGAAACCTCTAAGTTCTATTTTTGGACTTCTTTACTGTATCTATTTTCATTGTTGATTTTCTTCAAATTTTATAAATATAAATTACTCATTTTTATTACAAAAATAATAATATGAATAAGACACTAAAAATTAGCCTTATTTATAGAAAAATAGAGGGGGTAAAGAATTTAAATATTTAATATGTTATATGAAGTAGAAAAGTTGTGTCACCTTGGAACAACGTACTTGTGTTGTGTCTTACTTCACAATATCAATTTTAGTATTGGACTTAGAAGCTAAACTATGACTTTCAATCTAGGACTCCTCTAGTTGGTTATTCTTCCAACTATCATGAAGAAACTCTCAATGACTTGGACATTGTTGAATTATATCATTGGTCTCCATTTTTTTTGTCTCGATTGTTGCTCAAGTCACTATTATGTTGTTCTTATGTTCAAAATATGTTAAAACTTGTGTTAGCCATTCCTTAAATTCCATGACTTTGCATTTTGTCATTCCCTATTGTTAAGTTCTTAATTAATTGATGTCTAGTGTTTATTTGTGCCAATATAGAAGGTATTCATGACGTTGTTTCTATTGGGTATTATCTCATCAACTTCAAACCATTATTATGAGATATAAACTTAGAGTTGGTATCACCTGGTGGTGTGTTGATTCAAAATATTTTCTAAGATGCTTAACTCAAATCATATTCCTAGTATTTGTTGGTTTTCATGGATGATGGATGCTCTAATTCCCTTCTTCCAATGTATCCCATCCTATTGATGAAAACTCATTTCCTATGAGAGTGAGATTTAAATATCCTTATAATATACTGGGATATGAAGTCAATACTCATATTGTGTCTTGCAATTTTTAACATTTTAGTTGTGTATTTAGGCCCAAAAAATCTTGTATTATTGACTGATTAGTTAATATGTTAGTGACAAAGTAAATATATTTTACCCTAGATGATATATATATATATATATATATATATATTGTAATTTGTGTACATAATCTATACCCATGGTGAAATATCTATGCTAACCAATTGACAAAAATCAACAATAATGATTTGTTATACTAGTGTTGGGGCCTTAACCTTTCAATATGAACTCCATCCTAATGCAAAATGAAGTTGATATTATTCTAACCTTATCCTAACCAAAGTTGGGGAAAGAACATGGAACTAAAAGGGAGAGGAAATTTTCTTTTCTTGGATTATTTGAAATTTTTTGTATCCAGTTAAATATTTTTTCTTTTAGTATTATATAAATTCACACAAGCAATGTTGTTGTGGGTCTATTTTGGTTTTTTATTTTTCACTTCATCTCAGAGAGCAAAGGCTTGTTTGATATGTTCAAGCTTGTATTATCTTAAGATTCTAAAAAATATCATTTCCTTTGTATGTGGCCATGCCATATATTTAAGTGTATTTTTCATTTAAGACAATTAAGAGCTATCCCTTTGTGATGGTTTTCTATTTGTACTGATGTATTAGTCTCATCCATCATGGAAAGGTTCTTAACATTCTCATTTACTACATTGGTAGTTAGTGCCATATCTGATTCAACTTGTTTTTCCATAGTTGTAGGTGAGTGTGGTTGTTGTCTGTAAACATATGTACATGTTGGTTCTTCTTCTTTCTCCAATTTATTGCTTTTAACTTCCTCCACTTACCTCTCAGATACTGCATTGATGGTTGTAACATATACACTTTATTACTCTTTCAGAAGCTGTTATGTTTAAGAATTTATGCAATACTCCATAATCTATAGTTAGGTCTTCTTCTGATGCATTGTCCTTTGTGTGAATGGTATTTGAAACTTATGTTCATACATTGATATATGGATATGCCTGTGGTTCTTCATGTTGTCCTTATAGAGCTATAGATGAGGTTAAATGTTGCTCATCTGTACCTATGGTTTTGGTCTTTTCTAAAATTTTCCCATTTTCCTTTTCATGTTCTACATCCTTGTCTAGTGTTATCATATCAATGAGAATAATTGACCTCTTTTGTTGTGTTGGGCCCATAAATGACCCCTTTTTTACCATGACATACTCTTTTTTCCATATCTTACCCTATTTTCATGCACCTAACAGATTGTTTTCATTCATTGGAGCCCTGATTTATTATAGGTATGATTACTTATTGTTTTATCTTCTTAATACTTATGATTGTAATAAACAGGGATTTACCTCTTGAATTATGCTAATAAGTGGGATTTTATGAATATTTTTCAATTTGTGAGGGATACAGGTGCATTAAGTCAAGCAGATTCTATAAATGATGAACATTTATTACCAGCTATGCCCACGAACTATATCTTTGCAGGTGAAATGTAGTCAAATATCCTCATCCTACGCAAGCTGCGACAACCAAGGATGCAACAAACTCAACTCATCAGCGCACCATTATTCAAGGGTAGCTTCAACTTCCATTATCATATCATGCAACAAATTTCCTATATTCTTTGCTTCTCTTTTGCCACCGCTGTAACAAGGCATTGTAATAGGGAAGCCTAAAGATCGTAGATCTTCATGGCTATCGATATTAGTGTATAAGTTATGATAGAGACTATACTTTTATTTTATCATCTAATACAAGGTGCAGAATTCTTCTAATTTCTGTGTTTTAACTTGTGTTAGTTTTTGGCGTCTCTGTTTGAAGGCTGGGCCCACATTCCTACAGAGATTGATAAGTTAATTAGGTATTTGTTTTCTCTGTCATGTGGTGTGGATGTTATAGTAGATGTATTCTTTTATCAGCTACAACAGTAATGATTTATTGTTTGTTTCATCAATTGATCAATAATCACATTTCTTGTAAGCTATAGCAGAGTGGTGTGACAGTCGACTGTGTAGACTAATTTTCCTTTTGCACTTGCCTAGTATATATAACATCCAAGCTCATCCCTAGTTTCTTTCAATTGTTGTCTTTCTTTATTTTTTCTAATTCAGTCCATTCACAGTTATAATTGTTAAGTTCAACTTCTACATTTCTAATTTCTAAATCAAGTTGGATTGAGATAGTTATAATGGATCTTAAGATGGCCTGGTAATTTAGGATTTAAATTTCTACAAAAGTAAATCTAGATGTTTATTTCCTGAATCTTTTATTTCTAGATTAAGGTTGTAAGAAGGTATTTTGGTTCTTCATTCTTAAGAAGGTAAATTAGATTAAGTTAATCATGGGAAGAGTTGGGCTAAATAGGAAGGTAGGATAGTTTATTCAACAGTATCAGCTACTTAGTGTTTACGCATAGAAAGTGTAAAATTATCTTTGTAATAAGAGACTTTCTTGGGTTGATAATTTATATTGAACATTCTGTATGTTGGCTTTAATTAAATGCATATAGAGTTCCCAACATTTCAGTGACGTTGTTGGGGAAGGTAATTACTAGACACCATAGTAGTTGCATCCATTCATCCTTCTTTATTTTTTTTTAGTTTTCATGTTTTGGGTTGCATGAATATGAGAAGGGTACAACATGACATTCCTACAACCCCCAGAACTCCCCAGGATACTAACATTGCAGGTGGTCGAGGTCGTGGATGAAATCCAGCCTTGGGAAGAAGAACATTCATTGACGATTTGGTTGCTAGAACCAATTCATCTATCTGAGCTTGTCATCATGGATCCTTCGTCAGAAGAAGCACAAATATTCCCAAGGTGGAAGCATCAGTTTCCACAGTGGAGAACATAGGGGAATCTGTGACACCCTCAGGTATCCCTGCAGAGGAAGACTCAGTTAGTACTATGGGATCAACTGACCGAGACTTGGTATATCACATTAACTAGAAGGTGGTGACAAAATAAGAGTGCACACATTTCCATCAAATATTAAAGGATCCATGGAAGCATAGAGAGGAGAGAACAGAGAAGACATGAATAACAGACATGATCCAAAAGATCACAAAGAGGTGATGGGAGAAAATCATCATCATGATGGTGATTCCCCGCCTAAAGGGACTATTGCTACACTCCAGTTCCCCATTCAACAGCCAGAGGGAATAGACCCCATGAAAAAAATATCACCATCAGTTTTACCTCATTTTCATGGAAAATCCACAGAGGATCCTGATGAATTCCTTTTCAAGTTTGATATCCTTTGTCGCAACTATGATTACACTTCCAGTGAGTAGAAGTTGAAACTTTTTCCTGCTACCTTCAAGTATAATGCCTTGCATTGGTTCATGAGCCTGGGTGGTGGAAATGTCACCACCTGGGACTGAATGAAACAGGTGTTCCTAGAAAAATATCAGGAGTATTGCAACACCAAGGATAAAATAGAATAACTATTTAAGATGGTACAAAGTAATGACGAAATATTGGAAGATTTTGTTGAGAGGATTTTGTACAACATGATGAGAGCTGCATAGACTAATATTGAGTTAGATGTGCTCAAGATAATCCAAATTCATGGGATTAGGGAAGACTTCCTAGACATGTTGAACCTATTAGGAAAGGGGGACATCTCAAAGGAATCCTTTGAAAATATTGTTTAATTATGCAAGAGGTATTCCGGAGGATCTTCCAGGAACAATAAACGGGACAAATGGGATAAACTAGAATGAGATGTCTTCGATGAAGCACATAATTCATCTAATGGAGGATCTACCCAGGCATAAATAGGAAATCTCCTAAAAAATTTCAAGATAGAAATGATGAGCTCCATCTCCTCATAAATAGATGTCCTGAGGGAAAAACATAAACAAGCAATAGAAGATCTAACACTTGGTGTATTCTGCCCTAAATGTAGGAAGAAACATCCCCTGAAGGAGTTCCCACTCGACAAAGTAGAAGTGTGTCAGCTTTGTGAGCTGAACCATGATAGAAAGGAATTCCCTTCACTACCTCAAGTGAAGGCAGTTCTATAGGCATCAACTCCAGATGTGGAACCAGCCTACTTCATTGCCCATAAAAAGCCTTGGCAGCCTTGAAATCAAGGTATGACTTCGGACTCCTTTCCATTTTCAAATAACATGAATAATTGGAATAATACGAATCACATGAATACACAATTCCATTCATATTATTCCAACCATCAATGGTATCCTTCTCAACTTTCGATGAAATTTTTTAACTCCTAGAACTCTTAGACACAGTCACCAAACCAACAGAATTCTTGGTCTCCCAGGTGGAGGAACTTCCATCTGGGAAACCAGTTTCCCCATAACCAACCTCCTCAATAGTTTCACCATCAATAGCTTCCTCATCAACCATACCCTCCTCAACAGTACCCTCAGCCGTATCAGTAATCGCAGCTGCAACTCCAGAACAATGCTGCACCCAATATGCCTATATGATCGTAGCTTCCTGCTCAACCTAAACCCAACCCAAAAAATAAATCAATCCATCAATTTGAGACTGCCAATATGCCCATTTACTCCATTACTCTATTTCCCTGTAACGACATCCGCTTACGATCAGGGAGGGTAGTGGAGCCTTTGGTCATTGAGGATGTTCCATCCTCTGTGTCTGAAGAAAGGATGAACCAACAATACTTATCCAACACAACGATCCCCATTATTGTCACGTACCCCAATTTTGTAAAATTATGTAAATTGTTTTATTATATTCCTAAGAGATTATATTAAATTTAATGCTAAGTAGGAATTGATGACTCAGCAGAGTCAATAGAATTGGAATGTAATTCAGAATATTTTTATTATTAATAAATAAATTATGGAGACAACAGCATGGAAGAGCTGTTAAAAATAGGTTACTGGTCAAACTAGTGGATGGAACTAGGTGGAGGGAAAAAGACAAGTGGCAACATCCTCAAACACTTCCTAAGTTGCAGGTGGAAACTTCCCTACATTTGGGGTCATGATTTCCCAAGAAACTGGGATCAGAGTAGGTGGCTCATTAAATGACAGCTAACCCAAAAAAGACCTAGGCAATCTTTTAAAAGTACTCAATGAAGAGAGCTGAGGCTGTTCATATTTTCCAGAGAGAATTCATTCAGGTGAATGTTATTCAGGAAATTCATTGAGGAAAGAGGGAAAAATAGTAAGGAAGTTGTCTGAGAGGATTGCTGTAGTAACTTGTTTTATTATAGCTTGTTAGCTGGGAGAGCTCACTGAAAAGTTCTGGGTTATTACTGAGTTTGAAGACTAGTATCTGACTTTGCTACACCTAGTTCCAGCAAGGGAGACCAGAGAAAGCTCGGGGGTCCTGAGGAGTCGCTGTCTGAGCGCTCTCCAAGAGTTGGTAGGGAGGAACGGCCTCCCATTGCTGTTGTTGTCCCAGTTTAAATAGGTTCTGTCATCTATCTATTTATGTTTTAATGAGTATGAATGGATGAATGATATGTTTTATTTATGTGATAGAAAAGTTAGCTAGTTTAGTAATGTGAATATCTCAGGTTATTAGTAATTAATCTTTTGATGAAATTAAAGAATTACTGTGTTTTTCCACATCTGGGTTCACCAGACCGTACTCCAGCATAGTATCTCGGTATTGGGAAGTAGTATCCTTCTGAACCGAGCTTCTCATTTAGTTACTTTCAGTAACTACAAGTGCTCCACAAATTCATAAGTTTATTTTCCTTCAATTCTAAAACTATTTCCTGGTACTATATTTTGTTTTTCAGTAATTCTATTGTCGGAAAGAATAGATAGAAGAGTAAATTTTAGACTAGGTTATTACTGAAGTTTCTATACAGTTCTTTCTTTCAGATTAGTATAACTGCATCATTTAGTTTAATACCAGAATAGGTAGCAGTATTTAAAAATAGAATAAATTCTACTGTTAAAATAAACTAAGTAAATACTTTGAACAAATATTAATATGTGTACTCATAAGATAATCTTAGATAGAGATAAAATTAAATGCTGAATATATATAAATACTATCATAACTAAGAAAGTAATTAAGTTATAAAAGAAAATAGACAATATGGTGTAAATTACACCAAAGTTAATTAATAAGTTTTTTTATAGATAAATTGGTGGATTTACACTAAGGTTATTAATACAAAACTCTAGTAATTTATTTTATGTAATACAAGAATGTTATCACTATTAACGTAAGTAGTATTTTATTACTGTCAATAGATTTTGGAACTACTCTTACTGTTTGCATTTAAGTATAGGTATACTGACAGTATTCAAATTTAATGAAAAGAAGGATATAAAATCCTATCTTATTAACAGGGTATAAACTATGCATCTAATGGAGTATAAACTATGCATCATTAAATACCTTTCCTTATTCATAAGGAAGTTAAAATATAAACTCGATATAGAAACCTTAATGAAAAATACTTTTCAAACAGTGAACAAACAAATACATTCTATGCAGGAAATAAACAAAAGAAGTGCATAATACTCTTAATCGAGCTTATTTTTATCATTTATAAATATAAGTAGTAACCATAAGTATTACAGAAAATACCTTCCGAACTTAATAGGATTTTATAAGAATAAAATTACTTCTTTCATTATTGGTTAGGGTTAAACCCCTTAAGAACCAATTTATATAAGGTAAGCATTAAACAGTGGAATTAATAGCATTTTCCTTATAGCTGGTTATAAATTAACTATTGATTTTTTATTATTATAAATAAAAATAAGGATTGTGTAACAGCAAACAATCTTCTGAAACGAGCATATTAACCAAGGATAAAACCTTATCCCATCATAGTAATACAAAATTAAAGACATGGTGAAACCCAGTCTTGTTTATCAATACATGGCCGTATTAAGCATTTACACCCGAAGGATTACAGCCTGTTCTATTAATATAACCACAATAATAATTACAAAACAACATTTTACACTCACGGTCGAAGTCGGAGAGCTCTGCAAGAGAGCTAGGGTATTAACCCTCAATGTATAATATTAATTAAACAACCAAAAACCACAAGGATAAAAAGGCCCCAACGACCAACCCATCGCAAACCCATAAGGGTTTTATACAAAGTGGACAAGTGGTGGAGAGTCCAGGGCTTACCGTGGCCGTATTGCCGTAACCCTCATTCCTTTTGTAGATAGAGAAAAGTAGCAGGTACATCTGAAAAATCATTATACAGTCGATAGTTAGTTATTATAACAAATGCAAAAGAAATGTATTGACGAGAATGTTAGCTTTGACATTAAAAGAAAATGAAGTATTCTGTTACCTTAGTAGTGGATAGTCTCACACAGAGATGCCGCGACCAGCTTGAGCTAGAAACCTACCATTCAATGGCAAGGAAAGAAATTACAGCACTCTTGACCACTGAAAGTATAAGAAACCTAGCTAATCGATGGGCAGGGCAAAACCCTTTAGTTGCATGGTTGCTTCCGTGCAAATAACACACAATTTGCAGACAGCGTAAGCCACGCTACTTTGAAGGAAGAATTACGCTCATTGGAACGAAGAAAGGTAAAGACTATCACTATTCAGAGCTCAAGTTAAACAATGGAGTTATCTCAGAGACAAGAAGCAAGTTATTCCACACCATAACCTCCTCACACAGTGCATTAGATGGGCTAATGAAGAGCTGGAGCAGCAGGAAGAATCATAGCAGACAACGCGACGGCAAAATGGACCAGGAGGGTTTGCAGAGCGGCCAAAGGCTGGAGACAAAGGAGAATGATGACTAGGGTTGGGTCAATTGTTTTTAAAATGCTAATGCATGGCCAAGAAGAGACCACGTATACTTTTAATACTCTACATGCAGTGGGTATGAGTTCTAAAGTTCCACGACAAGATCACTATTGTTTGATTTTGCAAACCAAATCATAGCGTGGAGATCCCTTAAAGTTCGATATACCATAGTATCACCTGCGATTTAATTTAACCACGTAACATTAGAACAATGCTCATAAAACTTTGTATTATAAATATTGTTCATTGTTAATCTTGTATACATTGGTATGGAGATTTGTTTGAGTTACAAGGTGTTATACGAGTAGTGGAATAAGGTTATGGCGTAGATGTTTATAAACCCCTAACTATATTGTCTTTTGCCTAGTCTTTAAATGAAGGTAAGAGACATAACATTTCCTTAAAGTCTATAATTGGTGGTAATTAATTTATGTAATCCCTTAATCTTGGTTTTGAATTACTCTAATCCATAGCCTTGATTTTGCTAATAGATTATTAACCTCTTAGTAGTCTTAGAATCCTTGTGGTGACATTTAGACTTCTGTCATTCCTAAGCTCCAAAATTATTAGAGATTTTATAAGTTAATATGTGATAGGCAACTTGGATATAATAACCTCTAGTGTTTGATAGTATAGTCTTGAAAACTCATAAAGGAATTTAAATATGATAAATATAAGACTGATTCTAAAGGTGTTCTTGGTTTCTATCGAAATGTTGATCTTGGAAATAGAAGTAGCATTCCAAAACAATGCAAATCCTTAAAATATTAAGGGAAGACTTGTACCAAACAATAAACTTTGTAAATGCTTACAATAAGAAAAAGTATAGGACGAAATTTGTAATATTTGATCCTTTACAACTACAGTTGCAAATATGAATGTATTGCAATCTAAGCATGGCATGTTACAGTAACGATGAATAATAGAAGTAGACCTCTGATGTTGTGATTCTTCTACCATGCTAGCTGTTTAACTAAAGAAATAATTATTGCTTTCTTACTTTCACCTTCTGTATGAACATTAAATGGTTTCATTCTCTGAAGAATTGTTAAACTCTATTTTCTAGATAAAGAATTTAACTACCATCTTTATGAGTAGAATTCAATTCTCTACCAATAGATCTCAAAAGAAACTAAGTAAAAGTTTTACCTGTAGAAGCATGGTAAATCTAACTAGCATGTATGTGCTTTCACTAAATAAATTATATATAGAAAATCATATTGTAAAATTCTGAGACTTGTTAACAGCGACCCGTATATCTTACCTGTATACCTGTAATAGAAGAAAACCGTTGCATTAGCTCGAAAGCTAAGTAAGCCCAGTCCTTCATGACAAACCCACCTTGTGTCGCAAACAGAAAAAAAAATCGGTAACTGAAAAGAAACCACTCTTTAAAGTGAAGTATAATCAAAATATCATTTAGTTACATCTCTAGTAACATAAAACTAATCAAACAGTTAATGATTGCATTAAATGAGAATATATGTTATTTAAAAAAAAAAATTAAATTTTTGAAATTTTTGGGGTTATGACAATTATTGAGGATGCTGAAAATCCTATTGAAATACTAGTTGAAACACAAAAGGAAACATCTATTGACACACATCCTACACAACTGGTTAGGAAACCACCATATCCTTAAAGACTAACACTACAGAAGGCAGTGGAACAACCTCAGTTTTACCTCTTAGGAGAGTTGAAAAACCTCTATGTCAAAATTCCACTATTGCAGGCCCTTCATGATGTGCCCATCTATGCCAGAACTGTTTGGGATCTGTGTACAAGAAAACCAAGAAGAAAACCCAGGGATCCTCCCACTGTCCATGTTGTAGGAAAATTATCTGAATTAATGATGGTAAAAACCCTCCCGGCCAAATATAATGATCCTGGGAATCCCACTGTCATTGTGCAGATTGGGAGCATGCAGATACCAGATGTACAGGTAGATTTATGTGCATCTATTAATGTCATGACCATAGAAACTGTAAGAAAACTTGGGCTTACTAATCTCAGGACAACTCCTACCATTCTAGAACTTGCAGATAGGTACACCATCAAACCTAAGGGAACCTTGGATGACCTTGTTGTCTCAATTGATTCATGGGAATATCCTACTAACTTCTTGGTTCTACAACTTAAGTCACAGCTAGGAGGACACCTGCTGATCCTGGGAAGGCCATGGTTAGCTACAGCTGATGCTTGCATCATCTGTCGATCTGGTTCTATGACCATATCATATGGGACCAAGATTAAGAACCTTACCCTCTATCCTCCAACTCATCTGAGTCTAGAAGCTGAAACTCCATTATGGATGGAGCTAGAGGAAGAGGAGGGAGTTCAGCCATTATTAACGATAGGGAAGGCCTTGACTTTCAAAGATGAAACAGAGGACGATGCCATCAATAATTTCATCAGTGAACCCACTTCTTTCAATAAATTTTTTTATCATATCCTGAATATTACTCTAGGTGAAGAAGAACAAGAAAATCTAACAAAGCAGACATTAGTCAGTGATACTCACATAGTTCCAGTGTTGAAAAGTTCAAAAAGTGTTCTAGTTAGGATAGAGTCTGGAAAAACAATGAATATCAATACCTGGATGAACAGGAATGCCTAATCACTCTCTTAAAAAAACATAAGGGGGCAATTGCCTGGGAGTACATATACATTAATGGTATCCCTTCTAATCTATGCACCCACCACATTTATATCAAAAGTGACTCTCAGCTTGTGTGCAAGCCTCAATGAAGGATGAACCCCAATATTAGGGACATAGTGAAGGAAGAAATTCAAAAACTTTTGGAAGTAAGGTTTATATACCCCATCTCAAATAGCAAGTGGGTGTCTCCACTTATGATAGTACCCAAGAAGAATGGTAAATGGAGAGTCTGTGTGGATTATAGAGAGATGAACAAGCCAAGACATAAAGATCTCTTTCCCCTACCTTTCATCGACCAGGTACTTGACACCTTATCTGGCAAGAAGTTCTTGTCCTTATTAGATGGGTTTAGAGGGTATAGTCAAATCCATATTGCTCTTGAAGACCAGGATAAAACCACCTTCACGTGTCCTTGGCGTACCTTTGCATATAGGGTGCTCTCGTTTGGATTATGCAATGTACCAGCCACATTTTAGAGAGCTGTGATTGGCATCTTTTCGAAAATGATTAATGATAGTATGGAGATTTTCATGGACAATTTTACCCCTTATGGTAGGGACTTTGAAGAGGCATTGATTAACACACAGTGAGCAGACCCAATTATCTTTGAGCATTGAAAAGTGCATTATGATGATGAGCGAAGGAGTAGTGCTGGGTCATTTTATCTCTGCTAATGGTATCCAGGTAGATCCATCCAAAATCAAGGTTATTGAAAACATATCCACTCCTGGAACTTAGAAAGAGGTACATAGATTTTTAGGGCATGCTGGGTATTATAGAAGATTAACAGAAAAAATTTCCAAACTAGCTTCTCCTTTAATTACCTTATTGATGAAGGATGTACAGTTTGCTTGGAATGATGCATGCCAGACAGCATTCACTGAGCTCAAGAACAGGTTGTCTAGAACTCCTATCTTAAGGGGGACCAATTGGGCTCTTCCTTTCCACATTTCTTTAGATGACTTTGACACTGCCATTGGAGCAGTATTAGGTCAGTAGGATGGTCAAGCACCATATGTAATCTACTACAACTGTAAGAACTTGGCCCCTGCTGAACTTAATTATACTGTTATGGAGAAGGAATTTTTAGCCATTGTTTACTCCATTAACAAATTTAGACACTACATCACTGGGTATTCCACCTTTGTGCACACTAACCACTCAGACATCAAGTACCTAATGAACAAACCATTTACTAATGCTAGGATAACTAGCTGTCTGTTACTATTACATGAGTTCAATATTACCATTATTGATAGGCCTAGAAAATAAAATGTTGTTGCTGATCATTTATCTCATTTTACTAACAATGATAACATCCTGCCAGTTGAGGATTATTTCCTAGATGAACACTTGTTTGCAGTTTCAGCTCATTCCCCTTGGTATGCAAATGTTGCTAACTACTTGGTTGTAGGAAAGCTTCCATCACACTTGTCCAAAAGAGAGAGAAGGAATATTATTCAACAAAGTGCCAGGTATTTCTAGATAGATGGACATATTTTCTACACAGGTCCTGATCTTGAGATCTAGAGATGTGTAAGGGAGGATGAAGTCTTCCATATCTTGAAGGCTTGTCATGATGATCCATGTGGGGGACATTTTGTAGATAGGAGAACAGGTCATAAGGTTTTTAAGAATGGGTTATTATTGGCCCACAGTTTTCAGGGATGCCAAGAATAATGTCCAGTCTTGTGACAACTGTCAAAGAATGGGCCAACCTAATAGATGGGATGAAATTCCTCTTCTACCACATTTGGTGGGGGAACCTTTCAACATATGGGCCTTATATTTTGTTGGGCCTATCAATACTCATTCAAAATAGAAAGATTACATTCTAGTTTGAACTGACTATATGACAAAATGGGTAGAAGTTGTGGCTTTAGAGAAGGCCAATGACCAGGTTATAATAGATTTCCTGTATGGAGAAATCTTTACTCATTTTGGAATACCCAAGGAAGTAATGACAGATGGAGGACCACAATTTGTGTCATACAAATTTGAAACTTTGCTACAGAAGTACCATGTTCAGCATAGGATAACTTCAACTTACCACCCCAAGGACAATGGTCAGGTGGAAAGTACCAATAAAGTTATTGAATCTATCCTCACCAAAACAGTCAGGAGCCATCGCAAAGATTGGGCTAATAGAATTCTTGAAGCACTATGGGAATATTGTTCTACATGGCACAATACTACAGGTTTCTCCCCTTATGCCTTGGTGTATGGCAAAAGCATTGTATTTCCCATTGAATTCGAAATCAAAACCTTGAAGATAGCCATGAAAGTGAACCTAGATGTAACTAAATCCTAGAGGAATATATTGAATCAACTGAATGAACTTGAGGAAAAATGCATAGCTGTTGTGGAT
Source organism: Pseudotsuga menziesii (assembly GCA_001517045.1). Lineage (NCBI taxonomy): Eukaryota > Viridiplantae > Streptophyta > Pinopsida > Pinales > Pinaceae > Pseudotsuga > Pseudotsuga menziesii. Next base: position 1,707,247 of record LPNX011056180.1, on the reverse strand, counting down.
CAGACAACATTAATTCAAAAATAGAGATCCAATTGGCATGACACGTTCATCAAGAAGCGGGTCTTTTGTGAGGGAGACGGGGCACTGTTATATGATTCAAGATTCAAAAGAGACTTTAAAGGTAAACTACACACAATATGGTTAGGTCCATATCTAATATATAGAGTATTCGACAACGAAATAGTCCGTCTGGTCATCATCGATGAGAATCATGCACCATTATTCGCCAACGGTCACAGGCTGCGACTGTATCACAAACCAATTTCGAGGGACATGTTTGTTTCATAGATTGCAAATAATTTGGGATACCATTTGGAGCAAGCACAAGAATATTTCTCTACCCTTGTCAATATTTATAAATCCGCTGCAATTTCTACACAAAATATTTGTACATAAATAAGGTAATTCTTATTCCTTTTTCATTTTCTCTCCTTTACACTTGATTTTTTTTTCTTAGAATCTATGCAAGAATTTATTCAAGGAGAAATGGTTATGACTAGGCTTGACAACCATGAGCCCCTACATAATTTTTTGTTTCCTAGAAGAGCTCCTTGCAGAAGAAAATTTGAATGATGAACAGCTCGACGCAGCTACAACACTGAAAAATTTGCTTACTTTTCCATCTCGTCGCAGCTGCAACACCTTAAAACCATGCTTACTTTTTTGTCCCTTCGTAGCTGGAATACCGTAAATCCATGCCTATTTTTCCATCCTCTCGCAGTTGCAACACCGAACCTGCCTATTTTTTTGTCTTGTCATAGTTGCAACACAGTAAAACTGTGCCTATTTTTTCGTCCTGTCGCAGTTACAACACCGTAAAACCATGCCTATTTTTTTGTCCCATCACAACTGCAACACTATAAAACCATGCCTATTTTTCCGTCCTCTGTAGCTGCAACACCGTAAAGTATCGACCATTTTTTTGTGACAGTAGCCTTGACTCCATTGAAATTTTTCCTACTTTTACTCTTTTTAGCGGATGTAACTCCGCTAATTTGGTTGACTTTAACTATGGATTGTGGCTATAACTCCTCCAGATTTGTCCACAGTTGGGCTGCAACTCCAATTTTGTCCAGAATTTTTGCCGCCTGGGATTTTTCTGATTCAGGTTGACTTCACAGCTTTAATTATTATTCCGTTAGGATTGACAAGACAAATTTTGGTTCGATAGGAGAAGGATCATGGTAGCACACATGCAATAATATTTGAATTTGAAGGCCACATTGACGCATTGTATTACTCTGAGAAGTTATGGTTCATCCCATAATTACTAACGTATGGTTTTGGTTATTTAAATGATTAAGAATTAAGTAGATTTGATAGAGTTAATCATACCGACCCTTTTATATCTATCGTTACACCCGCACTTCATTAACTGTCCATTCCCATGATCTAATGGTTACTCAAATTTATTTCACAACCACCACCCTTTCCTAAGTTGGGGAGAAAATATTACCAATGACTCTATGCTGAACTTTCCAAATTTTCCAACTTCGACCTTCATTGTTCATGCATGTCCTGTGCTGAAATATCCATTGTTGGATCTTGCAATTTGCTATGATGATACTAGAAGTTATAAAGAAAGATAACATGGTTATCCCATCTTGGCATGAACCTCCAAACATGCAGGCACTGCAAAATAATGCTGAATTTTTCACCATCTTTGAAGCTGCAGGCTAGACTGAGTTTTTCGAATGTCTTAATGTTTTTCATCGTGAGACTACTCTGCAGTTTGCCTTAAAATTTACAGAAACCTACTCATAGGTTAGAGGTTTGTGGATAGAATTTTTTGAGGTGATTTTATCTGAGGTTATCGGGCTCCCATAAGTAGGAAGAGCTTGGTTTGGAAGAAGAACTCTCAATGTCCCCGCAGTACAAGAATTTTTGGGGGCAGGTGAACAATTGCATCCACCGGGATGAGGGATAGAATTACAGTCATTACCTCTCCCATGGGACCAAGTGGTCATCTTCCTCAAGAATTATATCACCTACAAAGGCAGGTACCATACTGTCTATTACTCTCAATTCTCACTAGTGTCTCATTTGCACCACATAAATTTACTTAATATTCCATTTCTTCTATTTAAAGACATGCATCACATGGCAGGATTTGTTAGAGCAGATAAGCATCCATATTCTTCCCTTACCTATCATGGCCTCATTAAAATTTTAATCTTAAGAGCCCTAGCTCAGAGAAATCAAACATGGTATAAATTTATCATCCAACCTCAGATAGCCCAAGGACCTATAACTTTGCCTGAGATTCCCATCATAGAAGTAAGGGAACCTATACCTTTTCCTGAGATTCCCTTCAAAGAAGTAAGGGCACCTACACTTCTGTTGAATGTCCAATTCGAGGAAGAGAAGGAGGACCGAAGTCCCTCCAATTTAGTTGGTGGGGGGAGCTGAGACAGAATCAGAGGAAGAATTGGAGGAATATGTAGTAGTAGCAAACCCTATAGAGGAGATAGAGAATTTGGGAGCTACAACAGCTGAAGCTGAAGCTGGAGTAGCATTGGATGTTGCGATGGCTAGAGCTGAAGCTGTGGGAGATATGGTTATAGAAGATAATACAGAAGTCCTCACCATCGAATCCTCTCCTGAATGGAGGGGAACTTTAATAAAGAAGAAATAGATATGGTAGAGGAAAGAGGGGATGCTGAAATAGGTAATATTCCCTCTACGTCCACTACAGGGTTGGAAACCCTTGTACCTTGAAGGAAGAGAAGAAATACAATCATCCTGATCGGTGAGGATAAGGAGACCAAGGTCAGTCACAACAGCTGAAGCAGTGTGAGAAAAATGGGTAGATATTGAAGGAAACATTGAATTTCCCATTTTGAGACCAAGGAAAAATAATGATCCATAGGAACCTGTTGAAGAAGAACCTCAAATTGAGGGGATTTTGTATGAAAATGGGTTACTAAAGGAAGAAGTGCAATTTCTTCAGAAGGAACTAGAAAATTGGAAGTAGGTATGTAAGAAACAAGTAGAGAGAAGGTTGCACACACTGGTAGAAGCTACAGACTAGTTAGAAGGATCATCTCCTGCTAAGGAGGATGAAGAAGTGGAGAATGTAGTCTACCCTGCATGTGGGGATATTTTTATTCAATTGGGTTATATAGTCATAGTGCATGCATTTGAGACTTATAAACCTGCACCAGCAGCTGAAGAAGGACAAGAAGCACCTAATGCAGAATTAAGGAAAGAAGATGAACCAAAAGTAGGGTCGATCCTTGATATAGAATTGGAAGAAGCTGAGAAATTATAGCCTCAGCCATCAGAATTGATGGATCATCCTAATAAGGGGAATATTGAAGCCAATCAAGGTGCTGTCACACAAGAACCAGCACCTTCAGAATTTTTTGCTGAATTTTCCATTAAAAAAGAAGTAGTTGAACCAGAGATTGAGGCAATTCCTGATCCAAACTTAGAATTTTTAATTGTGACACCATAACCATATCAGGATACAGAGTTAGTGGAGGAGCCCCAACAATAGGAATATGAAGTCAATGAGGATGTTGCTACACAAGAACCAACATCCTCAAAAGTCCTTGTTGAAGCTCCATCTCAACCAAGAATAACTGATCCTGAGGTGGAGTTAATCCATGATGTGGAGATAGGAGAAGATGAAAAAATGCAGTCACAGTAATTAGGGGACACCAAGGTATTTTGGGAATAGTCTTATCTTTCAAGAGATATGGAAGTAACTCAAGAGAAATTCCAGCAGCCCCTTGTCAACGCCATGGATGAAACCCAAATAGTTGTAGCCGAGACTCAGGCAGATGTGGAAATTGAAGTTTAGGAAGAAGTTGTCACACAAGAATCAACCTATTCACAATTGAATGTTAAAGCTGTTAGAGGAGAACTTTGAGAAAAGGATGTTGTCACACAAGAACCAGCATCCTCAGAATTAATGGCAAAAGTACCCATACATGCTAAAGCTGAAGGAGGGGAGCTTCAAAAAGAGGATGTTGTTACACAATAACCAGCATCCCCAAGAGTGGTTGCAAAAGTGCTTATGTAGGTAGGGACTATTGAAACCTTAATAGAAGAAGATGTTGTTACATAAGAACCATCATCTCCAATAGCTTGAAAATTTACATACCATCCATGCTCATTGAGGATGAATAGGGATAAGTCTTACCTTCTATTAAATATTTGGCACTAGATGCAAAGGAAAAAATTACCAAGGGTGGAATACTGCAAAACAAGATCACAATGAAATTGAGGGGCCAAGAGGATATGTGGCAAGTGGGATTGAAGGTTTAACTATAGACTAAGGAAAAACATAACTCAAAGGAGAAACTCAATGACTTGTTTCCTCATCTCCTTCAAATATTAAACTTATGGGAACTAAAATCCTCATAAAACTGAGGGACGGATTATCCAAAATGGATCTACATACATACCATGTGAATTTAATGATGTTACAGATAGGGAATATTATTTTTTTGGACATATTAGAGATGTTGACTGGTAAATTTTGATCATAAAAATTTCAGACATTTTGGGGGCCTTAAAAATTTATGTTGTTTCATTTTAAAACTTTTGTACACTTTGGATTGAATTGGGAATGGAGAGAACCAGCGATGGTAGGCGGGTAATCACAATTTCCTTAGGCGCTCTCTACATTTTCGATTTTGATTGTCCGTATTTGATGCCCCATTTATTTAGAATATATGGTAACAGGAGTATCATTATCATCATGAATATGAGTAGGATGCAACCCCCCCTCCTTCCCCACTACTGCAGGTTTGGTATCAGAGTCATTGTTTCATTTCATTCAACGTAAATAGCATTGTTTGCTCTTCTCTGCCATATGAGAGGAGATTTGATCGCTCTTCCATATGAGAGGATATTTGAGTAGAGTCATTATTTCATTTCATTAAACAAAAACACTGTAAGAGAATCATCTGGAGGAGTAGCATCATCATCGTGATCATCATGAATATGAGTAGGATGCATCCCCCCTCCTCCTCCTTGACTACTGCAGGTTTGGTCTTATCATTTAATGCATTTGTTTTTGACAAAATATATTCTAAATAATTGTCTCATTTCATTCAACAATAGCAGCACTGTCTACTTTTCCATATCAGAGGAGATTTGATTGCTCTTCTCTATAGTATTTTCAATTCAATTCACTTTAGATTGCCTTTAATTTCTAGGGATAATTTTAAGGAAAACATCAGTTAATAATTGGAATGGATAATTTTATGTGGATTATATATATATATATATATTGATGGTCTAAATTCTTGAAATGTGTGGGTAGGTCTACATTGGTCAGTTACAATCATTTCACATATTTGTTGGGAATGTTGGAAATATAGGCAGGCTTGAGATCACATCAACTCAGCTGGATGACCATCAATTGTTTTGGAGGAATCATAACTCTCCAAGGGTAAGGTATCTAGTCTCACTAATAGTTACATATTGCAGAGTGATATTTCCATACTTCTTATGAGAGGATTTCTTCTCCCACATGTACAATATATATTATTATTGTGCTTTGTAATATCTAATAGGTTTTCTTGAGATTTTCCATATGATATACCCTCTCCACATTAAATGGTACCTTTTCTCTGGGTTTTAAGTGTAAGTTCAATTTTTTTTTATGCATCAACACAATTTACAAAACTCATTCCTGCTTTCTTGCCATTTTGTCCCAACTTCCTTTTCTGATTCTTTGTTAACCCCTATTTGTAATTTAACCCACACTAAGGACTCACGATTTTAGGGGAAATATGGACTTAATATTGTAGGGTAAAGTATAATACTGATAAGTCTAATCTCATCCATGGCCACCTCCATGCAGTCTTGTGCACTCTTCAGTACCTTCAATTGTGCACATCTCTATTGAATGGATAGAAGCTTTAGTGTTGATGTCTTCTAGTACCTTTTGTTGGCCCCTAATTTTCTATCTAGATGAAATTTTCCAGTTTTGGAAACTTTTAGAGTTTGAAATCCAAAATTAATTAACATGGTCTAGTTCTATCTTTTAAAGAAATACAACGTTGACATTTCTAATTTTCACGATTTTAATTCTTTCCAATAAATTTATTGCAATGCGCAAATTGAGGTTCCCTTCTACCATCTTATATCTATAACTTTGCTTTTTTTCCACATACCTTGCTATGCCCTATACAAAATGTTCAAACCGGAATGAGCACAGGATAATTTAAATATTTTTGGATCTTTGTGACTCTGATAGGAAGAAGCTTCCAGATGGGTTATTTTGCAATGTCTACCATCATTGACAACTGCTAACAATGTAAAATTTCTATTCAAATTATGTTCAAGTGGTGTGGTGTATAAGTAGTTGGATTTGAAACACAAGAATTTAGATGTTAATGTTTTCATTTTTATTTGAAATGTTTTAAAAGCCTTACATATAGATGACTTGTAATCTACTATTTTGTATTATATATATATATATATATAATCTTGAAACAAGAAACACACTCTCAGATACTATGGTCATTATGTCTACCTACCTAGCATAGCCATGGACACAGCCACAACCATAGACAAATTTTTATGTCTACCTATGGTCATTATGTCTACCTAGCATAGCCATGTTAATGTTTTCATTTTTATTTGAAATGTTTTAAAAGCCTTACATATAGATGACTTGTAATCTACTATTTTGTATTATATATATATATATATATAATCTTGAAACAAGAAACACACTCTCAGATACTATGGTCATTATGTCTACCTACCTAGCATAGCCATGGACACAGCCACAACCATAGACAAATTTATATAAGTTTTTAGAGATGTTTGTTTCAGTAAAAACTCAATTTCATGAATTGTGATATGAAATTTTAAATACAAAGATGCTATAGAATTTGATATTTTCTATTTTAAAACATTTGTTCAATAAGAGATGTTTGTTTTAGTAAAAACTCAGTTTCAAGAATGTTTGTTTTAGTAAAACTAGCTTTCATGAATTGTGATAATGGAATTTTATATAAATTGACGCTAGAGATAAGTGTTGCTCACATTAATAGAAATGGAAGTCAGTTAGAGTGCAATATACCTTAATAATTTTTTATTCCAGGACATAGGGATTAATATATTTTTCTATTAACATAGTGTTTTTACATTAAGGCAATTCACATATTTTTCTATTATTTTCAGTATGTCAAAAGGTTGTATATTTTTTAATTTTCTGTAAAATATGTCAAAAGAGTGTAGGCCAAAAGCTTGTATTTTTTTTAATTCTTTCTAGAAGTATGTCAAAAAATAAATTGCATATTTTTCAATGGTTTGTAAAGTATATCAAAAATTTTAATTTTGGGGGTATTAATTATTTTAAATTAATCCTACAAACATAAAGATGAAAATACAAATTAATCTCCATTTTTTATTATTGCATATATTGGTAATATAATTATATGTTTTATTAATAATGTTTATATATTTATATATTAAAGAAAATGTATAATTTTTATTAGTATTTAACATTTTGAAGTTTTAGGTTAGTTTTTTTATATACTTGTTTAAGGCTGGTCCTTTTTTTTGTCATATTATATTGTGTATGTGAAGAAGAAGAGGAGAGGGAGGAAGAATATGAATAGGAGGGGGGAGTGTAGAAGGAATAGGAGGAACAGGAGGAGAAAGAGTAGAAGTAGGAGGAGGTGGTGACATAGGCAAGGAGGTAGGCGAAAGAGGAACATTAGAGGGAGGTGGAGGAGCAGTAGGAGGAGGGGAAGTAGAGACAAGAGGAGTGAGAAGGAGGATGGAGGAG
>LPNX011056180.1:1624873-1697781 GCA_001517045.1 Pseudotsuga menziesii | reverse complement strand
GGGGAGGAGAAGGAAGAGAAGGGAGGGGGTGGAGGAGGGAGAGTGGAAGAGGAGGAGGGAGGAGGGGGATAGTGGATTCAGAGGATAAATTTTAGGGGAGAGGAGAAGGAGGGTGGAGGAGAGAGAGAGGATAATGGAGGGGGTGGAGGAAGAGGGGAAGCGAGAAGGAGAGGAGGAGAGAAGGAAGAATAGGGTGGAGGAAAAGGTGGAGGGAGGAGGGGGTGAAGAAGAATAGGGGAAGGGAGAGGGTACATGAAGAGGAGGAGGAGGATATAGTTGTTGCACGGTTTTAGTGTGCTAAACTATAAGAAATATATGGGCTTTGTATGGGATACAAACTAAGCTATGGTTTGTTTGTAGAATGTCATCATTACCTAATATTTTAAGGCTTGTTGTTTCTTGGTATACTATTCCAGTAATTGGGGTTTCCTTACTTGTCGACTGGGTTACTTTGGCTACTACTATAGTTGACTAAACCTACAATAATGTAATTTATTTTGTCTCTCTTTGGTGTGTCCTTTGTTCCTGTAGTGACTTATCATGGTTCAGTTTAGAAAGCACTAATAAGGTCACAATGCAACTTAGGAGGTAACATTTCCTACTTATCAACCTTCAAAGAGGTCACACCCAACATAATATTCCAACAGGAGGTCATAGATCAACTCCATTAATAGTACATAGGTCACGACCCAACCCAAAAGTTGGCACACAGGTCATGGTATATTCTAGGAAACCCAAACATGTTAAGGCTCTATCCAAGAGAATAACACAAGTCATGGCTCAACCCAATAGTAAATGCATAGGTCATGGCTAGGTTCTACAACTCCCTAAGAGGAAGATGAAGGGTCGCAACCCACTTCAAATAGAAGAAACAACCAGGATAAGAAAGCAATAACTCTACTAGGATAAGGGAGAGATGTTAATCCACTCAAATAGTATTATGGTTTCTTCTAGCTGCCCAAAACAACTCACAGCCTACTCAAGAAAGTTTAGATAGGTCATGGTTTAGTCCAACCATCCCAAGAAGGTCATGGTTCACTTCAAGCAGAATCAAACACTCAAACAATGCAACAAAATTTCTTATTCCACTCAAACACAGATATGGTTTCTTCTAAAATCTCCAAACAACTCACATCCTTCTCAAGTAAGTTTAGACAGGTAACAATTTAGTGTAGCCAGCCCTAAGAAGCTCATCATTCACTTCAAGCAGAACCAAACAATAAAATATTTCAAAAAATATCCTATTCCACTCAAACATGGTTATGGTTTCTTCTAGCATCCTCAAACAACTCATAGCCTGCTCAAGAAAGTTTAGACATGTCATGGTTTAGTTTAAGCTACCCCAACAAGCTCACAGTTCACTTCATGCAAAACTGAAGACTCAAACAGTGAAACAAATATCTTATCCCACTCAAACAAGTTTATGTTTTCTAGTAGCCCCAAAAAACTTATAGCCTTCTCAAGTAAGTTCACAAAAGTCATAGTTTAGTCTTGCCATCCCCAAGAAGGTCATGGTTCACTCCAAGCATACCCAAACACTCAAGTAGTGCAATAGAGATATTAGTCCACTAAAACATGGTTATGGTTTCTTCTTGAAGCCCCAAACAACTCACATATTTTTCAAGCAAGTTTAGACAGGTCACACTTCAGTCCAGATGGCCCCAAGAAGGACACAGTTCACTTCAAGTAGACCTAAATACTCAAACACTATAACAGAGATCTTAGTCCACTCAAACAAGTTTATGGCTTCTTCTAGAAGCCCCAAAAAACTCACAGTATTCTCAAGCAAGTTCAAACATGTCACGGTTTAGTCCATGTAGCCTTAAGAAGGTCATGGATCACTTCAAGAAGACCCAAACAATCAAACAATGCAACATAGATATTAGTCCACTCAAACGGGGTTATGGTTTCTTCTAGAATCCCCAAAAGACTCACATCCTACTCAAGCAAGTTTGGGCAAGTCACGGTTTAGTCCAGCCATCCCTAATAAGGTCACAGTTCACTTCAAGCAAACCCAAACACTCAAACATCGCAACAGAGATATTATTCCACTCACAACATGATCAAGCAAGTTTAGTCAAGTCACGCTTTAGTCCATCCATCCCCAAGGAGGTCACAGTTCAATTCAGGAAGCACCAAGAAGGCCACAAACCAACTTAAGAGGTCATGGTTCAGACTTATTATCCCTCAAAGTGGTCACATCTAGCCTAACATTCCAACATGAGGTCTCAGATTAGCTCCAGGAACAACACATAGGGAACAGTCTATCCCAAACTGCAGCACATAAGTCACTACTTATTCCAAGAAGCCCTAACATGTCAAGGATCAATCAAGGAGCATCACACAAGTCATGACACATCCCAAAAGGAAGCACATAGGTCATAGTTAGATTCTACAGCACCCTAGTAGGCATATGAAGGGTCACATCCCACTTCAAATAGCAGCAACAACCAAAACAAGAAAGCAACATCCCTAGTAGGATGAAGGAGAGGTGTCACATCTCAAGAACAACAACAAAATCCTATACATCAAGATAAAATCTATAGACCATAATTGTTCCATACCACAACCGTAAGTTTTATCATCACCATATAAGGAAGGTCCAACTATAATATTTCGTAACCACTAGGTAGCTAAAAAAAATTAAAACCTCCATTCAAAACAACTTTTTAATACATTAATATACAAACTCACTGCTAGATATATGGACATAAAAAATACATCATTACACTCTCAATATTGTAAGTATCTTCTCTCAAAAACTAAGAATAAATACATTGCAAATAGTATGGTTTATTATGAAGTTGATTCCATGCAAATAGTATCCTAAATCACATTCCCTTAAAAAAAAAGTAATGAATACTACATAAAGTAAGTTTAAATGGTATCAAGTCTATGTAAATAAAACAATGTGTTTGCAACTGATTCATAAAATGTGATCATCTAGATTGATGATTTTTCCAAAAAACTCTTCGGCCACGGAATGAAACTCATTTTTGCTTCCTTCAAATGTTCACATCCATCAATTGTATATTCATATGCAAGGGGGGTGTTACTTTTCACATGAATTACATTCACATTGGCATCTTCAGGACCAAGTGGCACTCCATGGATCATAGCAAGTGACCGAATTCATCCATTTTCAACATCAGCACCATCATATGGATCTAGTATGTTAACTTTATCACCTTCCTAGAATACTTCAAGATCTTCTAGAGTTAATGGGCATTACCAAATACATTTAAATTCCAAAAAAGTGCATAATTATTCATATAACAAACTTCAATGCACTCACTGAGTCAATATTTGAAATACATCCAGCTGGAGTTGGCACTGATCGAAAATGATAAGGAACATCAATGTTGGGATATTTTTTGCTTTTTGAGACTGCAATTTTTCCTTTAATTATATTCTACATGTCATTACATCATGCACTAATCAAATATAGAATTATAAGGACACAATAATATAGTAGAAAAATAGTAAATATAACAATAAAACACTAAAAAGCATACCTAAACAATTTAATCAGATTATGAAATCAAGTGAAGAAATGATTGTGTAGAAATGATAATTATCTTACCTCATTTAAATCACTATGAAATTCCTTATTTTTCCATGAAGCAACAATAGGTTGAATGGAGGAGGCTATGGTTGACATTGTCTTTGCCAACCCATTTATGCATTCCATTACATGTTTATAATTATCACTATTGTATTAAACAATAGATGTGGTTTGGATATTCGCAACTTCATTAGATGGAATTGATCTTCCTATTTCATTTTTTGATATATGCTCGTGTTTAGAACTTTCTAAATCTATCATTTTTATATGGTCAACCAATTCACTCACATCCAGTTCTGGTCTATTAGATCCACAAACCTACAAATCATTATGTACACATAACTAGTTAGATATATATACGAATAAAAATTCAATATAACACAATGTATTTACAAATATACTTACAAAAAATCCATACATAATGTATTTAACAAAAAATCCATATAATTACAAACATTTTTTGATTGGATCACCACCCAGAATGACCCAAAATAAATCCATCATTTACATTATCTCTTGTTTTTCTTCCCTTTTGTAGTCCTTTGAAAATAATCTTCAGCACACATAGTTTCCTTCAAGTATTCCCACTGTCTGGGATTCAAGTAGTTGTCCCTATCTTTTCCATCCAAGATTATTTTTCTGCCAGAGATGATCTTAAGGGAGAAATTAAAGGGGTCTCAAATATATAAGGTGCAAATTTTTAATATGAAATGTGTTGTTTTTAATTTAATACATTAGCCCTAAATTTGTTTGACCCATATTAATGGGAAATTGGATCGCTAAGGCCACAAAGGCTCATGAAAGAGGTAAACTTGAACGTCTCCTTGTCAAATATGATTGAAATCGGGGAGTTCACCCCGTATTTTTGGTAGGAAGGCCAGGAAATGTTGAAACCACCTAGTATTTTGAGTAATGAAGCCATGGAATGTTGATTTCGCCCTAATTTTTCAATAACGGTGGGTAATACAGCTTGTTTGTCGCTGATATATGGACCCTATCAACTAGTTCTCCCTTTATTTAAGGTTGGGCAGTCTCTCCAATATGGACCATTGGACCTTATTAGTTACCATATCGTTGATTTGATGTTGGGAAGTCTCGCCGAATCACCAATATGGACCTTCACAGTTAGCACACCCTTGATTTGAGGTTGGGAAGTCTCACTAATATTAAAACTAGCCTTGAATTTGTCCTGAAATTTTTATTTTATCTTCCTTCTTTGGCTGAATTGCCCATCAATTTTCATTAATGGAGGTTTCTATGAATCTATAGTGGTTTCAAACCCCAATTTTTTGTGTAAAGGTTTTTTAACTCTGAATTAGTCCATATATGACTAAAATATGGAGTCGTCCAATAAGTTTATCCCTATATAATGCGACAAGAGCCAATAGAAACCCACATGGAGAATCGTCATATCTTTCCTATTTGCATGAATATTGGTTTCTGATGGTGGTTGTCTCTACATTTCTTCAAAGTTCATTGTGGTTTGAAGTCTTCATAGAGGTTGGTTTTCATAGAACCCGATAATGTGTAGTGAACATTATCATTATTTGTCTATAATTCAAGAATCAAATTTAAGTTTCTCTTGAATTTCAAATTCAAGTTAGCCAGCTTGTTGATAATTTTTTGATTCCAATTTCCAATCATGTTTTTTTCTTGTCAAAAGTATGAATTTGAAAGTATCAGTATAAATAGGGTTTATAAACTTATAGCATGTGAAACTCAACTATATAAATTCTCTAAGAGTAAAAAAAATGCTAAGGATTAAGGCCAAATGCTAACCCAACTAGGCATAAAATATTGTAATTGTTCAAACTTCAGTTTGGGCACTTGAGAATTTTTGTGTCTTGCAAGTTTTTAATGTTTTAGTTGTGTATTTAGGCTTGAAAAATATTTAATTTGAAGGTCAAGTTGTATTTGTGAATATGGTCCCTTTGTTGGAGTTTATTGGGGAGCAATGAATCTATATTTTGATATGGAGTCCAAAATCTAAGATCTTTATCTTGGGATAAGTTAAAATAAAGTGGATGTTAGGGATATCCACAAGAATATTCATTGTATGAAATCTTATATTAATGGCTTAGTTAATTCTATGCGCTATTCTCATTTCCCATATCCCTAGGCTAGACATGCATTTGGAAAATGTGGAACAATCCATACATCAAATATCCATGAAAGTTACTGGTTTAGATATTTGTCTATATGATGTAGAAGCCTAGTATACAGGTCCAGAAGGATCCGGTGGATACTATTCAAGATACAATTAATTGACATGATGATAATATTGTGGTGAAACGTTCTTATGCTTGTTATTTTTTGGGCTCAAAGGGAATTGAGGGATCCTTTGTTGGACAACATGCTGCTAAAATTAACATTTTAGTCTCGGGTGAGCTAGAGAATATTGAATGAAACTTGGATGTCAATCTTGAAGAAAATTCTAGAGACCAAGTCATGAATAGTTTTAATAGATCCCTCTAATTTAGTGGATTATGGTCATTTTCATCTACTAGTATCAACTCAGGTTGTTAGACTAAGTTCTATAGTGGTATGTGAATTTATTGAAACATTGGATAATTGTTTTTTTACTACTATAGTTGGGATATATAGACTTTTCAAAAACCTCTAAGTTCTATTTTTGGACTTCTTTACTGTATCTATTTTCGTTGTTGATTTTGTTCAACTTTTATAAATATAAATTACTCATTTTTATTACAAAAATAATAATATGAAAAAGACACTAAAAATTAGCCTTATTTATAGAAAAATAGAGGGGGTAAAGAATTTACATCTTTAATATGTTATATGAAGTAGAAAAGTTGTGTCACCTTGGAACAACGTACTTGTGTTGTGTCTTACTTCACAATATCAATTTTAGTATTGGACTTAGAAGCTAAACTATGACTTTCAATCTAGGACTCCTCTAGTTGGTTATTCTTCCAACTATATATCATGAAGAAACTCTCAATGACTTGGACATTGTTGACTTATATCATTGGTCTCCATTTTTTTGTCTCGATTGTTGCTAAAGTAACTATTATGTTGTTTTTATGTTCAAAATATGTTAAAACTTAGGTCAGCCATTCCTTAAATTTCATGACTTTGCATGTTGTCATTCCCTATTGCTAAGTTCTTAATTAATTAATGTCTAGTGTTTATTTGTGCCAATATAGAAGGTATTCATGACGTTTTTTCTATTGGGTATTATCTCATCAACTTCAAACCATTATTATGAGATATAAACTTAGAGTTGGTATCACCTGGTGGTGTGTTGATTCAAAATCTTGTCTAAGATGCTTAACTCAAATCATATTCCTAATATTTGTTGGTTTTCATGGATGATGGATGCTCTAATTCCCTTCTTCCAATGTATCCCATCCTATTGATGAAAACTCATTTCCTATGAGAGTGAGATTTAAATATCCTTATAATATACTGGGATATGAAGTCAATACTCATTTTGTGTCTTGCAATTTTTTAACATTTTAGTTGTGTATTTAGGCCCAAAAAATCTTGTATTATTGACTAATTAGTTAATATGTTAGTGACAGAGTAAATATATTTTACCCTAGACGATATATATATATTTTTTGTAATTTGTGTACATAATCTATACCCATGGTGAAATATCTATGCTAACCAATTGACAAAAATCAACGATAATGATTTGTTATACTAGTGTTGGGGCCTTAACCTTTCAATATGAACTCCATCCTAATGCAAAATGAAGTTGATATTATTCTAACCTGATCCTAACCAAATTTGGGGAAAGAACATGGAACTAAAAGGGAGAGGAAATTTTCTTTTCTTGGATTATTTGAAATTTTTGTATGCAGTTAAATATTTTTGCTTTTAGTATTATATAACTTCACACAAGAAATGTTATTGTGGGTCTAATTTGGTTTTTTTCTTTTTCACTTCATCTCGGAGAGAAAAGGCTTGTTTGATATGTTCAAGCTTGTATTATCTTAAGATTCTAAAAAATATCATTTCCTTTGTATGTGGCCATGCCATATATTGAAGTGTATTTTTCATTTAAGACAATTAAAAGCTATCCCTTTGTGATGGTTTTCTATTTGTACTAATGTATTAGTCTCATCCATCATGGAAAGGTTCTTAACATTCTCATTTACTACATTGGTAGTTAGTGCCATATCTGATTCAACTTGTTTTTCCATAGTTGTAGGTGAGTGTGGTCGTTGTCTGTAAACATATATACTTGTTAGTTCTTCTTATTTCTCCACTTTATTGCTTTTAAATTCCTCCACTTACCTCTCAGATACTCCATTGATGGTTGTAACATATACACTTTATTACTCTTTTAGAAGCTGTTATGTTTAAGAATTTATGCAATACTCTAGAATCTATAGTTAGGTCTTCTTCTGATGCATTGTCCTTTGTGTGAATGGTATTTGAAACCTATGTTCATACATTGATATATGGATATGCCTATGGTTCTTCGTGTTGTCCTTATAGAGCTATAGATGAGGTTAAAGGTTGCTCATCTGTACCTATGGTTTTGGTCTTTTCTAAATTTTTCCCATTTTCCTTTTCATGTTCTACATCCTTGTCTGGTGTTATCATATCAATGAGAATAATTGACCTATTTTGTTGTGTTGGGCCCATAAATGACCCCTTTTTTACCACGACATACTCTTTTTTCCATATCTTACCCTATTTTCATGCACCTAACAGATGTTTTTCCTTCATTGGAGCCCTGATTTATTATAGGTATGATTACTTATTGTTTTATCTTCTTAATACTTATGATTGTAATAAACAGGGATTTACCTCTTGAATTATGCTAATAAGTGGGATTTTATGAATATTTTTCAATGCGTGAGGGATACAGGTGCATTAAGTCAAGCAGATTCTATAAAGGATGAACATTTATTGCCAGCTGTGCCCACAAACTATATCTTTGCAGGTGAAATGTAGTCAAATATCCTCATCCTACGCAAGATGCGACAACCAAGGATGCAACAAACTCAGCTCATCAGCACGCCATTATTCAAGGGTAGCTTCAACTTTCATTATCAGATCATGCAACAAATTTCCTATATTCTTTGCTTCTATTTTGCCACCGCTGTAACAAGGCATTGTAATAGGGAAGCCTAAAGATCGTAGATCTTCATGGCTATCGATATTAGTGGATAGAAGTTATGACTATTAATGTATAAATATTAGGGAGTATGCAAAGCCAAGGGTTGGAATTTAATTGATCTTATTGTATAAGTTGTGATAGAGACTGTACTTTTATTTTATCATCTAATACAAGGAGCAGAATTCTTCTAATTTCTGTGTTTTAACTTGTGTTAGTTTTTGGCATCTCTGTTTGAAGGCTGGGCCCACATTCCTACAGAGATTGCTAAGTTAATTAGGTATTTGTTTTCTCTGTCATGTGGTGTGGATGTTATAGTAGATGTATTCTTTTATCAGCTGCAACAGTAATGATTTATTGTTTGTTTCCTCAATTGATCAATTTTCTTGTAAGCTACAGCAGAGTGGTGTCACAGTCAATTGTGTAGACTAATTTTCCTTATGCACTTGCCTAGTATATATAACATCCAAGCTCATCCCTAGTTTCTTTCAATTGTTGTCTTTCTTTAGTTTTTCTAATTCATTCCATTCACAGTTATAAATGTTAAGTTCAACTTCTACATTTCTAATTTCTAAATCAAGTTGGATTGAGATAGTTATAATGGATCTTCAGATGGCCTGGTAATTTAGGATTTAACTTTATACAAAATTAAATCTAGATGTTTATTTCCTGAATCTTTTATTTCTAGATTAAGGTTGTAAGAAGGTATTTGTGGTTCTTCATTCTTAAGAAGGTAAATTAGATTAAGTTAATCATGGGAAGAGTTGGGCTAAATAGGAAGGTAGGATAGTTTATTCAACAGTATCAACTACTTAGTGTTTAAGCATAGAAAGTGTAAAATTATCTTT
This sequence comes from Pseudotsuga menziesii, assembly GCA_001517045.1. Lineage (NCBI taxonomy): Eukaryota > Viridiplantae > Streptophyta > Pinopsida > Pinales > Pinaceae > Pseudotsuga > Pseudotsuga menziesii. Next base: position 1,688,273 of record LPNX011056180.1, on the reverse strand, counting down.
GTAATAAGAGACTTTCTTGGGTTGATAATTTATATTGAACATCCTGTATGCTGGATTTAATTAAATGCATATAGAGTTCCCAACATTCCAGTGTCGTTGTTGGGGAAGGTAATTACTAGACACCATAGTAGTTGCATCCATTCATCCTTCTTTATTTTTTTTTTTAGTTTTCATGTTTTGGGTTGCATGAATATGAGAAGGGTACATCATGACATTCCTACAACCCCCAGAAATCCCCAGAATACTAACATTGCAGGTGGTCGAGGTCATGGATGAAATCCATCCTTGGGAAGAAGAACATTCATTGACGATTTTGTTTCTAGAACCAATTCATCTATCGGAGCTTGCCATCATGGGTCCTTCATCAGAAGAAGCCCAAATATTCCCAAGGTGGAAGCATCAGTTTCCACAGTGGAGAACATAGGGCAATCTGTGACACCCTCAGGTATCCCTACAGAGGAAGACTGAGTTAGTACTACGAGATCAGCTGACCAAGACTTGGTATATCACATTAACTGGAAGGTGGTGACAAAAGAAGAGTGGACACATTTACATCAAATATTAAATGATCCATGGAAGCATAGAGAGGAGAGAATAGAGAAGACATGAATAACAGACATGATCCAAAACATCACAAAGAGGTGATGGGAGAAAATCATCATCATGATGGTGATTCCCCACCTAAAGGGACTATTTCTACACTCCAGTTCCCCATTCAACAGCTAGAGGGAATAGACCCCATGAAAAACATATCGCCATCAGTTTTACCTCGTTTTCATGGAAAATTCGTAGAGGATCCGGATGAATTCCTTTTCAAGTTTGATATCCTCTGTCGCAACTATGATTACACTTCCAGTGAGTAGAAGTTGAAACTTTTTCCTGCTACCTTCAAGTATAATGCCTTGCATTGGTTCATAATCCTGGGTGGTGGAACTGTCACCACCTGGGACTGAATGAAACAGGTGTTCCTAGAAAAATATCAGGAGTATTGCAACACCAAGGATAAAATAGAATAACTATTTAAGATGGTACAAAGGGATGACGAAATATTGGAAGATTTTGTTGAGAGGATTTTTTACAACATGCTGAGAGCTGCACAGACTAATATTGGGTTAGATGTGCTCAAGATAATCCTACTTCATGGGATTAGGGAAGACTGCCTAGACATGTTGAACCTATTAGGAAAGGGGGACATCTCAAAGGAATCCTTTGAAAATATTTTTTAATTATGCAAGAGGTATTTCGGAGGATATTCCAGGAACAATAAATGGGACAAACAGGATAAACTAGAACGAGATGTCTTCGACGAAGCACATAAGTCATCTAATGGAGGAGCTACCCAGGCAGAAATAGGAAATATCCTCAAAAATTTCAAGATAGAAATGATGAGCTCCATCTCCTCATAAATAGATGTCCTGAGGGCAAAGCATAAACAAGTTGTAGAAGATCTAACACTTGGTGTATTCTGCCCTAAATGTAGGAAGAAACATCCCCTGAAGGAGTTCCCACTTGACAAAGTAGAAGTGTGTCAGCTTTGTGAGATGAACCATGATACAAAGGAATTCCCTTCACTACCTCAAGTGAATGTAGTTCTGTAGGCATAAACTCCATATGTGGAACCAACCTACTTCATTGCCCATAAAAAACCTTGGCAACCTTGAAATCAAGGTATGAATCCAGACTCATTTCCATTTTCAAATAACATGAATAATTGGAATAATATGAATCACATGAATACACAATTCCATTCATATTATTCCAACCATCAATGGTATCCTTCTCAACTTCTGATGAAAACTTTTAACTCCTGGAACTCTTGGATACAGTCACCAAACCAACAGAATTCTTGGTCTCCCAGGTGGAGGAACTTCCATTTGGGAAACCAATTTCCCCATAACCAACCTCCTCAATAGTTTCCCCATCAATAGCTTCCTCATCAACCATACCCTCCTCAACAGTACCCTCAGCTGTATTAGCAATCGCAGCTACAACTCCAGAACAATGCTACACCCAATATGCCTATATGATCGCAGCTTCCTGCTCAACCTAAACCCAACCCAAAAAATAAAGTAGATCATCAATTTGAGACTGCTAATATGCCCATTTACTCCATTACTCTATCTCCCTATAATGACATCCTTTTACGATTAGGGAGGGTAGTGGAGCCTTTGGTCATTGAGGATGTTCCATCCTCTGTGTCTGAAGAAAGGATGAACCAACAATACTTATCCAACATAGCAATCCCGATTATTGAGGATGCTGAAAATCCTATTGAAATACTATCTAAAACATAAAAGGAAACATCTATTGACAAACAGCCTACACAACTGGTTAGGAAACCACCATATCCTTAAAGACTAACACTACAGAAGGTAGTGGAACAACCTCAGTTTAACCTCTTAGGAGAGTTGAAAAACCTCTATGTCAAAATTCCACTGTTGCAGGCCCTTCATGATGTGCCCATCTATGCCAGAACTGTTTGGGATCTGTGTACAAGAAAACCAAGAAGAAAACCCAGGGATCCTCCCACTATCCATGTTGTAGGAAAATTATCTGAATTAATGATGGTAAAACCCTCCCGGCCAAATACAACGAGCCTGGGAATCCCATTGTCACTATGCAGATTGGGAGCATGCAGATACCAAATGTACAGGTAGATTTATGTGCATCTATTACTGTCATGACCATAGAAACTATAAGAAAACTTGGGCTTACTAATCTCAGGCCAACTCCTACCATTCTAGAACTTGCAGATAGGTACACCATCAAAACTAAGGGAACCTTGGATGACCTTGTTGTCTCAATTGATTCATGTGAATATCCTACTAACTTCTTGGTTCTACAACTTAAGTCACGGCTAGGAGGACACCTGCTGATCTTGGGAAGGCCCTGTTTAGCTACAATTGATGCTTGCATCATCTGTCGGTCTGGGTCTATGACCATATCATATGGGACCAAGATTAAGAACCTTACCCTCTATCCTCCATCTCATCTGAGTATAGAAGTTGAAACTCCATTATGGATGGAGCTAGAGGAAGAGGAGGGAGTTCAACCATTATTAACGATAGGGAAGGCCTTGAATTTCAAAGATGAAACAGAGGACGATGCCATCGATAATTTCATCAGTGAACCCACTTATTTCAATAAACAAATTTATCAGATCCTGAATATTACTCTAGGTGAAGAAGAACAAGAAAATCTCACAAAGGAGACATTAGTTAGTGATACTCACATAGTTCCAGTGTTGAAAAGTTTAAAAAGTGTTCTAGTTAGGATAGAGTCTGGAAAAACCATGAATATCAATACCTGGATGAACATGAATGCCTAATCACTCTCTTAAAAAAACATAAGGGGGCATTTTCCTGGGAGTACATATACATTAATGGTATCCCTTCTAATCTATGCACCCACCAAATTTATATCAAAAGTGACTCTCAGCCTGTGTGCCAGCCTCAATGAAGGATGAACCCCAATCTTAGGGACATAGTGAAGGAAGAAATTCAAAAACTCTTGGAAGCAAGGTTTATATACCCCATCTCAAATAGCAAGTGGGTGTCTCCACTTATGATAGTACCCAAGAAGAATGGTAAATGGAGAGTTTGTGTGGATTATAAAGAGATGAACAAGCCAAGACATAAATATCACTTTCCCCTACCTTTCACCGACCAGGTACTTGACACCTTATCTAGGAAGAAGTTCTTCTCCTTCTTGGATGGGTTTAGTGGGTACAATCAAATCCATATTGCTCCTGAAGACTAGGATAAATCCACCTTTACGTGTCCTTGGGGTACCTTTGCATATAGGGTGGTCCCGTTTGGATTATGCAATGTACCAGCCACATTTTAGAGAGTTGTGATTGGCATCTTTTCGGAAATGATTAATGATAGTATGGATATTTTCATGGACAATTTTACCCCTTATGGAAGGGACTTTGAAGAGGCATTAAAAAACTTGGAAAAGGTTTTAACACGCTGTGAGCAGATCCAATTATCTTTGAGCACTGAAAATTGCATTATGATGATGAGCGAAGGAGTAGTGCTGGGGCATTTTATCTCTGCTAATGGTATCCAGCTAGATCCATCCAAAATCAAGGTTATTGAAAACATATCCACTACTGGAACTTAGAAAGAGGTACATAGCTTTTTAGGGCATGCTGGGTATTATAGAATATTTATAGAAAATTTTTCCAAACTAGCTTCTCCTTTATTTACCTTATTGATGAAGGATGTACAGTTTGCTTGGAATGATGCATGCCAGACAGCATTCATTGAGCTCAAGAACAGGCTTTCTAGAACTCCTATCTTAAGGGGGACCAATTGGGCTCTTCCTTTCCACATTTCTTTAGATGACTTTGACATTGCCATTGGAGCAGTATTAGGTCAGCAGGATGGTCAAGCACCATATGTAATCTACTACATCAGTAAGAACTTGGCCCCTGCTGAACTTAATTATACTATTATGGAGAAGGAATTTTTAGCCATTGTTTAATCCATTAACAAATTTAGACACTACATCACTGGGTATTCCACCTTTGTGCACACTAACCACTCATCCATCAAGTACCTAATGAACAAACCATTTACTAATGCTAGGATAACTAGCTGTCTGTTACTATTACAGGAGTTCAATATTACCATTATTGATAGGCCTAGAAAATAAAATGTTGTTGCTGATCATTTATCTCATTTTACTAACAGTGATAACAGCCTACCAGTTGAGGATTATTTCCTAGATGAACACTTGTTTGCAGTTTCAGCTCATTCCCCTTGGTATGCAGATGTTGCTAACTACTTGGTTGTAGGAAAGATTCCATCACACTTGTCCAAAAGAGAGAGAAGGAATATTATTCAACAAAGTGCCAGGTATTTCTAGATAGATGGACATATTTTCTACACAGGTCCTGATCTTGAGATCTGGAGATGTGTAAGGGAGGATGAAGTCTTCCATATCTTGAAGGCATGTCATGATGATCCATGTGGGGGACATTTGGTAGATAGGAGAACAGGTCATAAGGTGTTAAGAATGGGTTATTATTGACCCACAGTTTTCAGGGATGCCAAGAATAATGTCCAATCTTGTGACAACTGTCAAAGAATGGGCCAACCTAATAGATTGGATGAAATGCCTCTTCTACCATAGTTGGTGGTGGAACCTTTCAACAGATGGGCCTTATATTTTGTTGGGCCTATCAATACTCATTCAAAATAGAAAGATTACATTCTAGTTTGCACTGACTATATGACAAAATGGGTAGAAGTTGCGGCTTTGGAGAAGGCCAATGACCAGGTTGTAATAGATTTCCTGTATGGAGAAATCTTTACTCATTTTGGAATACCCAAGGAAGTAATGGCAGATGGAGGACCACAATTTGTATCATAAAAATTTGAAACTTTGCTACAGAAGTACCATATTCAGCATAGGATAACTTCAACTTACCACCCCCAGGAAAATGGTCAGGTGGAAAGTACCAATAAAGTTATTGAATCTATCCTCACCAAAACAGTCAGGAGCCATTGCAAAGATTGGGCTGATAGAATTCTTGAAGCACTATGGGAATATTGTTCTACATGGAACAATACTACAGGTTTCTCCCCTTATGCCTTGGTGTATGGAAAAAGCACTGTATTTCCCATTCAATTCGAAATCAAAACCTTGAAGACAGCCATGAAAGTGAACCTAGATGTAACTAAATCCTAGAGGAATAGATTGAATCAACTGAATGAACTTGAGGAAAAATGCATAGCTGTTGTGGATCAAACAACATTAATTCAAAAACAGAGATCCAATTGGCATGACACGTTCATCAAGAAGCGGGTCTTCTGTGAGGGATATGAGGCACTGTTATATGATTCAAGATTCAAAAGGGACTTTAAAGGTAAACTACGAACAATATGGTTAGTTCCATATCTAATAGATAGAGTATTCGACAATGGAATAGTCCACCTGGTCATCATCGATGAGAATCATGCACCATTATTCGCCAACGGTCACAGGCTGCGACTGTATCACAAACCAATTTCGAGGGACATGTTTGTTTCATAGATTACAGCTAATTTGGGATACCAGTTGGAGCAAGTGCAAGAATATTTCTCTGCCCCTATCAATATTTAGAAATCCGCTGCAATTTCTACAGAAAATATTTGTACATAAATAAGGTAATTCTTATTCCTTTTTCATTTTCTCTCCTTTACACTTGATTTTTTTTTCTTAGAATCTATGCAAGAATTTATTCAAGGAGAAATGGTTATGACTAGGCCTAACTACCATGAGCCCCTACATAATTTTTTGTTTCCTGGAAGAGCTCCTTGCAGAAGAAAATTTGAATGATGAACAACTTGACGCAGCTAAAACACCGCAAAATTTGCTTACTTTTCCATCCCGTCACAGCTGCAACACCTTAAAACCATGCTTACTTTTTCATCCCGTCATAGCTGCAATACCGTAAAACCATGCCTATTTTTCTATCCTCTCACAGTTGCAACGCCGTAAAACCCTGCCTATTTTTTTGTCCCATCACAGTTGCAACACAGTAGAACTGTGCCTATTTTTCCATCCTGTCGCAGCTGCAACACCGTAAAACCGTGCCTATTTTTTGTCCCGTCACAACTGCAACACTATAAAACCATGCCTATTTTTCCGTCCTCCATAGCTGCAACACTGTAAAGTATCGACCATTTTTTTGTGATAGTAGCCTTGACTCCGTTGAAATTTTGCCTACTTTTACTCTTTTTAGCGGATGTAACTCCACTAATTTGGTTGAATTTAACTATGGATTGTGGCTATAACTCCTCCAGATTTTTCCACAGTCGGGCTGCAACTCCAATTTTGTCTAGAATTTATGTCGCCTGTGATTTTTCTGATTCAGGTTGACTTCGCAGCTTTAATTATTATTCCGTTAGAATTGACAAGACAAATTTTGGTTCGATAGGAGAAGGATCATGGTAGCACACATGCAATAATATTTGAATTTGAAGGTCACATTGACAGATTGTATTACTCTGATAAGTTATGGTTCATCCCATAATTACTAACGTATGGTTTTGGTTATTTAAATGATTAATAATTAAGTAGATTTGATAGAGTTAATCATACCGGCCCTTTTATATCTATCGTTACACCCGCACTTCATTAATTTTCCATTCCCACGATCTAATGGTTACTCAAATTGATTTCACAACCTCCACCCTTTCCTAAGTTGGGGAAAAAATATTACCAATGACTCTATGCTGAACTTTCCAAATTTTCCAACTTCGACCTTCGTTGTTCATGCATGTCCCGTGCTGAAATATCCATTGTTGGATCCTGCAATTTGCTAAGCTGATACTAGAAGTTAGAAAGAAAGATAACATGGTTATCCCAGCTTGGCATGAACCTCCAAACATGCAGGCACTGCGAAAGAATGCCAAATTTTTCACCATCTTTGAAGCTACAGGCTAGACTAAGTTTTTCCAATGTCTTAATGGTTTTCATCATGAGACTGCTCTGCAGTTTGCCTTAAACTTTACAGAAACCTACTCATAGGTTAGAGGTTTGTGGATAGAATTTTTTGAGGTGATTTTATCTGAGGTTATTGGGCTCCCGTAAGTAGGAAGATCTTGGTTTGGAAGAAGAACTCTCAATGTCACCGCAGTACAAGACTTTTTGGTGGCAGGTGAACAATTGCATCCATCGGGACGAGGGATAGAATTACAGTCATTGCCTCACCCATGGGACCAAGTGGTCATCTTCCTCAAGAAGTATATCACCTGCAAAGGTAGGTACCAGACTGTCTATTACTCTCAATTCTCACTGGTGTCTCATTTGCACCACATAAATTTACTTAATGTTCCATTTTTTCTATTTAAAGACCTGCATCACATGGCAGGATTTGTTAGAGAAAATAAGCATCCATATTCTTCCCTTACCTATCATGGCCTCATTAAAATTTTAATCTTAAGAGCCCTAGCTCAGAGAAATCAAACATGGTAGAAATTTATCATCCAACCTCAGATAGCCCAAGGACCTATACCTTTGCCTGAGATTCCCATCAGGGAAGTAAGGGAACCTATACCTTTTCCTGAGATTCCCATCAAAGAAGTAAGGGCACCTACACTTCTGTTGAATGTCCAATTTTAGGAAGAGAAGGAGGACCGAAGTCCCTCAAATTTAGTTGGTGGGGGGAGCTGAGACAGAATCAGAGGAAGAATTGGAGGAATATGTAGCAGTAGCAAACCCTATAGAGGAGATAGAGAATTTGGGAGCTACAACAGCTGAAGCTGGAGCAACATTGGATGCTGCGACGACTGGAGCTGAATCTATAGGAGATATGGTTATAGAAGATAATACAGAAGTCCTCACCATCGAATCCTCTCCTGAATGGAGGGGAACTTTAATAAAAGAAGAAATAGAGATGGTAGAGGAAAGAGGGGATGCTGAAATAGGTAATATTCCCTCTACGTCCACTACAGGGTTGGAAACCCTTGTACCTCGAAGGAAGAGAAGAAGGTTAAGAGAAGAAATACAATCATCCTGATCGGTGAGGATAAGGAGACCAAGGTCAGTCACAACAGCTGAAGCAGTGTGAGAAAAATGGGTAGATATTGAAGGAAACATTCAATTTCCCATTTTGAGACCAAGGACAAACAATGATCCATAGGAACCTGTTGAAGAAGAACCTCAAATTGAGGGGATTTTGTATGAAAATGGGTTACTAAAGGAAGAAGTGCAATTTCTTCGGAAGGAACTAGAAAATTGGAAGGAGGTATGTAAGAAACAAGTAGAGAGAAGGTTGCACACACTGGTAGAAGCTACAGACTAGTTAGAAGGATCATCTCCTGCTAAGGAGGATGAAGAAGTGGAGAATGTAGTCTGCCTTGCATGTGGGGATATTTTTATTCAATTGGGTTATACAGTCATAGTGCATGCATTTGAGACTTATAAACCTGCACCAACAGCTGAAGAAGGACAAGAAGCACCTAATGCAGAATTAAGGAAAGAAGATGAACCAAAAGTAGGGTCGATCCTTGATATAGAATTGGAAGAAGCTGATAAATTATAGCCTTAGCCATCAGAATTGATGGATCATCCTAATAAGTGGGATATTGAAGCCAATCAAGGTGCTGTCACACAAGAACCAACACCTTTAGAATTTTTTGCTGAATTTTCCATTAAAAAAAAGTAGTTGAACCAGAGATTGAGGCAATTCCTGATCCAAACTTAGAATTTTTAACTGTGACACCACAACCATCTCAGGATACAAATTTAGTGGAGGATAGCCAACAATAGGAAGATGAATTCAATGAGTATGTTGCTACACAAGAACCAACATCCTCAAAAGTCCTTGTTGAAGCTCCATCTCAACCAAGAATAACTGATCCTGAGGTGGAGTTAATCCATGATGTGGAGATAGGAGAAGATGAACAAATGCAGTCACAGTCATTAGGGGACACCAAGGTATTTGGGGAATAGTCTTATCTTTCAGGAGATATGGAAGTAACTCAAGAGAAATTCCAGCAGCCCCTTGTCAACGCCATGGCTGAAACCCAAATAGTTGTAGCCGAGACTCAGGCAGATGTGGAAATTGAAGTTTAGGAAGAAGTTGTCACACAAGAACCAACCTCTTCACAATTGAATGCTAAAGCTACTAGAGGAGAACTTTGAGAAAAGGATTTTTTCACACAAGAACCAGCATCCTCAGAATTAATGGCAAAGGTACCCATACAGGCTAAAGCGGAAGGAGGGGAGCTTCAAAAAGAGGATGTTGTTACACAAGAACCAGCATCCCCAAGAGTGGTTGCAAAAGTGCTTATGTAGGTAGGGACTATTGAAACCTTAATAGAAGAAGATGTTGTTACATAAGAACCATCATCTCCAATAGTGGTTGTAGAAGTGCCTATGCAGGAAGAGACTGTTGAAACCTTGATAGAAGAATCTATTACACTTCTAGTGTAGAATGTTCAAGCTAAAACATCTGATGGCAAGGTATGCACTGAATTTTCCCAGAACTTTGTCAATCTGGACTCTGATGTTGAGGAAAATGCAGGAGATAAAAGAATCCAAGGGCTGATCAAAGAACTCTCACTGTCAAAAGTGGAAGTGAAGAAATAGAAGAGGCAGGTGGATAAGTATTAAGAAGGAATGATCCCCCTTGTTGATCATGAAAAGATTATCAGAGAACTGAGAGAGAAATGGGTAGAAGAGTTAATGTTCCAGAAATTATGATGGGAAGAGATACATAAATAATTGAAGGAGATGAAAAAGTTCAAATCTATGCAGGTGGAGAAGGACCAGCTGTATACTCTTTCCCAAGGATCGCTAAGCACCAGAGCGCCATCTCCTTCTTACCCTGTATTTTTTTTGAACAATTTATTTGGTATAAATTGAAAGCAGTAAAGTAGGGGAGACCTTATGAAATGGAAACCTCATCCCAGTTCCTGGAAACTTTCATGGAAATTAATTTAATTGAGTAGAACCTACTCGGTGAAATTTACCTACATGAAATGGCTTGCCCCTTGGACCACCATTCAAACCCTGCCCCTTCCCTTGGATATGTTCAGCTGAGATCTTTTTCCTCCTTTTCCAGCAATCATGTGCAGTGGAAAATATCTTTTCAGACTTACTCTCACAATGAGGCCAGCACTAATATTTGGGTTCAAAGTGAGCCTCAATCACCTCGCCTTATCCTTTCTCTGCAGTGACAAATGCTTACCTCTTCCATCAAAAATTAGTAGATAGTTGAACTTCAAGAAAGGGTCATATCCAAGTGTGTTGGCCAAATTACCATGTAGCAACAATCGGCTTTGGAAGGAAGTAAACATAGATGACAGGCTGCCCCTTTATCACTGTAGAATAGGGACCCTTACTGTTTCAAGAATTTTAAACATGATCTTTCAAGGGTCGAGGGATATGTGGTTTTATAAGGAAGTGTGAAGTGTCAAGTTCAAATTTCCTCTTATCTGGTGGCAATCAAAACCGTACAAGGAAGATTTCTTTCTGGCAGAGGTAGAAGAAGAGTAACGTTGGAGATATTGGGTTTCCTACAATTGATTTCTAGAAACACAAGGATCACCTGAGCTCCCTTATAATGTTTTCTCTCTCCATGAACATAGTACAAGGCCAGATTTAGTTTTGAACTAATGGAGATTGTTGCACAGGCACATGCAACAGGACAGTTAGGGGAAGATGTTGGGCCTAGAAATGACCCTTTTTTTACCACACTTGACATACTCTTTTTGCCTTATATTACCATATTTTCATGCACCTAACATATGTTTTTCCTTCATTGGAGCCCTGATTCCTAATAGGTATGATTACTTAATGTTTTATCTTCTTAATACTTATGATTGTAATAAATAGGGATTTACCTCTTGAATTATGCTAATAAGTGGGATTTTATGAATATTGTTCAAAGCATGAAGGATAGAGGTGCATCAGGTCAAGCGGATTCTGGAAGGGACAAACATCTATTGCTAGCTATGCCCATGGAATCTATCTTTGTAGGTGAAACGTAGTCAAATATCCTCATCCTACGTAAGTTGCGACAACCAAGGCTACAACAGAATCAGCTCAGCAGCGCTCCATTATTCAAGGGTAGTTGCAACTGACAAAGTACTTTTTGATTCGGTTATATTATTTCATTATCGTCTCATGTAACAAATTCTGTATATTCTTTGCTTATGTTTTGACACCACTATAACAGCGCATTGTAATAGGGCAGCCTGAAGATCGCAAATCTTCATGGCTACCGATATTAGTGGATAGAAGTTATGAAGATTAATGTATAAATATCAGGGCGTATACAGAGCCAAGGGTTGGAATTTAATTGATCTTATTGTATAAGCTGTGACAGAGACTGTACTTTTATTTTATCATCTAATACAAGGAGCAGGATTCTTTTGATTTCTATGTTTTAACTTGTGTTAGTTTTCAGCGTCTCTGTTTGAAGGCTTGGCCCGAATTCCTACAGAGATTCTTGAGTTAATTAGGTATTTTTTTTCTTTGCCGTGTGGTGTGGATGTTAGAGTAGATGTATTATTTTATACAGCTACACTAATAATGATTTACTGTGTGTTTCCTCAATTGATCAGTAATCGCATTTCTTTTAAGTTGTATTAGAGTGGTGTGACAATCAACTGTGTAGACTAATTTTCCTTATGCACTTGTGTGGTAGCTGTAACAACTGAGCTCATCCCTAATTTCTTTCAATTGTTGTCTTTCTTTAGTTTTGCTAATTCAGTCCATTCACAGTTATAATTGTTGAGTTCAATTTTTGCATTTCTGATTTCTAAATCAAGTCGGATTGAGATAGTTATAATGGATCTTCAGATGGCCTGGTAATTTAGGATTTAGATTTCTACAAAAGTAAATATAGATGTTTATTTCCTGAATATTTTATTTCTATATTAAGGTTGTAAGAAGGTATTTGTGGTTCTACATTCTTAAGAAGGTAAATTAAATTAAGTTAATCATGGGAAGACCTGAGTTGAACAGGAAGGTAGGATAGTTTATTCAACAGTATCAACTACTTAGTGTTTAAGCACATATAGTGTAAAATTATCTTTGTAACAAAAAAGTTTCCTGGGTTGATAATTTATATTGAACATTCTGTATTTTGGCTTTAATTAACTGCATATAGAGTGCCCAACATGTTGCAACATTAGTTGGAGCTCTACTAGATTCTTTATCATTATCTTCGACTGCTTCGAAGTCTATTTTTTTTGCATCATGTCTTATTGGGAGTGTTTTGACAATTTTGGTTGTTGCAATGCTATCTAGATTACTGTATGATTCCTTATGTTTTTGTTCTGAACCTTGACACAAGATTTTTTGATGTTGGTCAATATACTCAATATGTATGGTTTCCGGCTCTTTTATAGTTTCAAAACCATTACTTTCAATTTCCACATCTTTTGCATTGTCTATTACTTCATCAGTAGTTGGAATATCTATATTTGTTATTGCATCTCTGTCAAGTGTTATGTTGCATTCTTCATGTGGCTCTTCTAATATCATTGTTTGTTTTTCTACCACTGCATCATCCTCTATGTAGAATTTCTCGATAAGTTATGCTGTTGTAAATATGGCATGAATTGTGTTTTCTTCATAACAATTTTCATTCAAAAATAGAGATGAAACACCTCCATGTTTCTTAGCATCTGTGCCTTCATGCTCTCTTTCCTTTTCAACATCCTTGCATTCAAATTCCATAATTTCTGCCACTTTTTCTACTATGTTAGTAGCTATAACATCTTCCTTGCTTATTGCATTTATGGATGAAGTTATGGAAGTTTATACTTGATGGAATTATATATGAATATCTTGATCAGAGGAAAAAACATCTTCTTCGGGGTACAATGAAATACAATATGAAATATACAAGTGAATATCTTCAAAAGTTACAATTACATTAACACTCCCTTTTAAATATGAAGGTATTCTCTTTACACGGTTTATAATCATAACTCCTCGTCATTGGATCATTATCATCACTATTGTTTCTATTCTCATAATATTAAACAAATGGTTCTATCTCTCGAATCTACTCGTCATAGGAAGTTCTACATAGCCAACCATTTTTCATGTTAGATATAGACCTAGCCTCCATGTAGCTATTCGTCATATTTTCAAGAAAGCCATCAAGTAGGTACATCTCAGGGATTATTATATGCCTCTTGAAAAAGATGAAGGATCCTACTGTTACCTCATCATATTCAGATCATCTCATCATCACACAAAGCACAATCCAGATACACATAACATAGTACTTACATCAATCGACATGGGAGGAAAAACCTACCACCATCTGGGAAAGGATTAGCAATTACATTAACAACCATGGGAGGACTAACCTACCACCATGTCAAAAATGATTCAGCAATTACATCAATGACCATGAGCGGACCAACCTACCACCAAGTTGGAAAATCTCGGCGACTACATCAACGACCATGGAAGGACCAACCTACCACGATGTCAGAAAATCCCATGTGTATTTGTGTCTTTCAAACTCATCATTTTCCCTTGGAAGGAACCTCAATATAAAGTACACCAAGCTTCTCTCTAAAGTACTCAAACTTCACTCTGGCTAGTGGCATGGTTAATACATTAGTTATATGCTCATCCATCGCAACATACAAGAGATTCACTGCTCCTCTCTGCATCATATCCATGATATAGTGATACTTGATCTTGATGTGTTTTGACTTATCATGGAACACTGGGTTCTCAAACAACTTTGCACAACTCTGGTTGTTGAAATGTATACAAGTGTCATCCAAGTGGAGATCAAACAAATTAGACAGTAGCTTCCTCAACCATACTACCTCACAACTAGCTAAACAATATGCGACATAATCTACTTTGGCTATATTTAGTGCCGTGTAGGACTGCTTCCTACTAAACCAAGAGATCACACTTGATCCCATACTGAAGGAGCACCCCGAAGTGCTCTTCCTATCAATGGAAATTCCTACCCAATCCAAATCTACATAACCCTCCTGGTTAATATTCTAATTTGCATCATACTTGAGCCCATAATCAACTATACCCTTAAGGTACCTTAGAATATGATTTACACAAATCAGATGAACATGTCTCAGATCCATCAAGAACTAGCTCAAATTGTTCATAGCAAATAAAATATATGTTCTTGTATTTGTTAGGTACATTAAAGATCCAATCATTGGATAATACATCGTGGTGTCAATTGAATATGATGATAGGTGTGGACATGGCCTTGCAATCCATCCTCCTGAACCTCTTTAGGATCTCCACTACATACTTCTCTTGTCGAAGGAAGATTCCGTCCACACTTTGCCACACCTCCATGCCTAGAAAGTAGTGCATCATACCTATTTCCTTCATCTTGAACTCAAAATCAAGATTCATCTTCGTGTTTGTAATCAACCCATACTCACTTGTCACAAATAGGTCATCTACATACAATAGAAGTATCATTGGCTTCCCTTTCTCAACCTTGTAGTAAATATTGGAATCCTCTTTACTCTTGGTAAAGCCCAAACTAGTCAGGAAGTTGTCAATCCTGCCATACCACATCCTAGGTGCATGTTTCAAATCGTACAAGGCCTTCTTCAATTTGCACACATGAGTATCCCTATCATGTGTCTCAATCTGAGTGGTTTCTCCACATACACTTCCTCTTCCACTACATCATTCAAGAAAGGTTTATTGACATCCATATGGTAGTATCTTCTATTTCATCACTGCAACCAGATAAATTACTGTTCTGATGGAAGTGTATCTGGTTACAGGTGCAAAAGTCTCCTCATAATCTATCCCTTCCTTCTGGTAGAAGCCAGGTTCCACAAATCTAGGCTTGTGTTTCTCTATGCTGCCATCTGAAGCATGCTTGATCTTGTACATCAACTTGGAAGTCACAACATACTTCCCTACTGGTCTCAATACCACATCCCAAACATCATTATTCATGATCGATTGGTATTCTTTGATCATGGAATCCTTCCATTCTCTCTTCTCATTTGCTTCCTCGTAGTTGGAAGGTTATTTGTCAATAATGTCACATAGCAGGGTTACATAACTGGAGTATGGCCTAGGTCTCTTCCTTCCTCTGTGTAGTTATTCTGGAGAACCATATCTCTCTGCATCTAGGATAGCATCATGTACCCATGTTCATTTCCTCTTGTAATAATTCTTCTCACAGAGTGAATATATAGGTTCCTAAGGTTCTTCTATTTCTCGATCTTCTTCTAGAGTTTATTCAATCATTGTTGTATCTCATATCCTGGGTACTTATGGTTCTTCAATGTCTTCAATAGGTAGTTTTCTGGATTTTTTGTAAGCTGAGCCTTCGTCAAATGTCACGTTCCTGCTGATGTCAATATTCTTGAATATTGGGAAATATATTCTGTAATCCTTTGATATTTCACTATATCCCACAAATATACCCTTATTTCATGAAGGATCTAACTTCGTCCTCTTCTCTTTTAGAATGTGTATGTATACTAGATAACCAAATATTCTGAGATGTATGACTTTTGGTTTCTTTCCAGAGAAGGATTCTTCTAGTGTCTTGTTCTCAAGTACTCTATGTAGAGTATGATTCTGTACATACACATCAGCCCTTGCAGATTCTTCCCATATATGCATAGGAAGATCCTGATCATGAAGCATTTCTCTTGTTGCTTCCATTATCGTTCTATTTTTCCTTTTTACAAATCTGTTTTGTTGTGGATTGTATGGAGTAGCCAACTCCCTCTAAATCCTGACTCTCTGCATAATTCCTTGAATTCTTCTGATTTGAATTTTCTTCCATTGTTTGATCGAAAGGTCTTAATTTTCTTATATGTGTGATTCTCCAACAGGGCTTTGAATTCCTTAAATTTGTTGAATACTTCATATTTTCTCTTCAAGAAACATATCCATGTCTTCCTAGAAAGATCATAAATGAAATAAACATAATATACATACCCACTCAATGAACTGGATGACATCAAAAAAGATACATCAGAGTGGATGATTTCCAAGATTCATTTTTCCTTACTCTCGCTACTTGGAAATGTCTTCTTTTTGTTCTTTCCCTTTGCACATCCTTTGAAAATGCCTCCATGCTTTTCCTATATTTCTGGAAGATCTTCAACATCTTTTCTTGCAAGTGGTAGTGCCCTATAGTGCACATGTGCAAGCCTTCTATTCCAACGCTCACTTGGATCTACTGGGTCATGGACCAAATCTTGCTCTGGTTTGCCCTTTAATTTGTATAAGCCTCCCTCATTCCTTCCAATCACTATTGCATCATCTATGGTCTTTCCTTTCGGCCACATAAGAAATTGGCCATCTAAAAATGAAACCCTCATACCTTTCGTATCCAATGCAGATATGGAGAGAATATTCTTCTTAAGTCCTAGTACAAACAAGACATCTTACATCTTCTTAAACTTTCCAAAGTCTAGCTTATAGGAGGATTCACCACTTCCTTTTATAGCATACTGGGAGTCAACCCCAAGTTTCACTTTGTGGGGTGACTCATGTTCGGATAGGTTCATGAAGGATTCCTTGTATCGTTTCATATGCTTGGAAGCCCCACTATCTATGAGCCAATCATTGCTTCCATGTGTAATAGTTCTTGTGAGGGAATAAATCAAAACATAATATTCATTGCTTGAAGAATATTCATTTTCTTCTCTGGCTCTCTTCTTGGGAGGTTCACATCCTCTGCAGTGTGAGCATGATGTATTATTTTTTTGTTGTTATTCTTGTGAGAGCCACCTTTATTTCTAAGAAAATATCTGGAAAAGTGTCCCTTCTCATCACATGTATAGCATCTAACATTAGATAAATCTCTCCTGGGTCTTCTAGGGTTATATTTTTTATTCTGGTGATGATGCTTTCCTTTCTTGTGATGAGATTTCTCCCTTTTGTTATTCTTGGTGTGTGCTATGAGAGCTTGATATTCATTTCCCATTTTTTCCTCTCGAGCTATGATTTGAGATTTTTCTAGTGATCATTCCTCACATAGCCTACTGAAGGTTATTAACTTTATTCTAGCATAATTTCCTTGAATAAAAGAGTCCCGTGACCTAGGGAGACCATTCAAGGTGGTCACCACAACTTCTACATTCTCTATGTCTTCTTCCACAGCTTCAAGTTGTTCTTTGATTTGAGAGACCTTGTAATGTGATGATGATGATGGTGGTGGTGGTTAATGTCCACTAATAGAAAAATTTGTTTTATCGGACCTAAAGAAACCAATTAATTAGTTTTTGTTTTAAAATTGTATTCCTATGCTCAAAGAGCTTGGTGAGAAGCATCCCGAGCTCACTATAATTTTGACAAGTTAAAAGTATTGGAAGCTCGGTATTGCAACAAATATTATGAAACTGAGATCTAATGTGGGTGTATGCAGGTCACCCTAAGAGGAAGTGATTTCCATCTTCAATGTTCTTATTCTCGTAGAGATGGTAGATCCTTTCCACCCATGGTGTTTTAGGAACAGTCCAACGATCTGTTTCACTATGGAGCTCATGAGAGTTCATTCTTATCTTGGCTCTATTGGTTTTTTTCTTTGAACCATTCAAAACATAGGGATACTTTTGATCTTATAGAGTAGGGTTAATGACCTCCTTACAATATCTTAATTTTCTTTTAGCCTCTAAATCTTTCTCACACCACAGTTTCTCTTTAAACTTAGAAGTAATAATATTTTAAATGTTATTAATATTTTTCAATGCATTTTTTTTGTCAATGTCCCAGTGGTTTAACCAGGACTTGGTATATTTATACCAACCTCGCTTAAGCCTTAGGTGGTTTTGGATGGAATTAAAAGCTAACCTAGGAGGTCTATGGTCTCCCATTTTATTGATTTTTTTCTTATATAACATGAGCCTAGTCAATGATAGGATCTCGATATGGGAAAGAATTACTTATATAAGGATAATAGGATATTGTTATTAATTTGTCACAGTGGTATAGGAACTAAAAACACAGTCTCACAAATAATACAGAAAAATATGCATAAAATTGGAAAAATGGTGTTGCAATGGAAGTAGCAGCTCTGTACAATCAAAAGAAAGAATGATGATACAGTACAATGATCATGCCATATGCATGAATGCAATACAATTCAAATTCCCAAGGAGGTCATTCGAATTGAATGAGTGAGTCTAGTGTAACTGAATGTAAGCCACAGTGAACACTCTAGTTAACCACTAATCAAAACCCTAATTGAATCAACTGAGCCCTAACTGAAGTTGGAGTGCAATAAATGAATGAGCCTAACTGAAAGTAGCTCAAAAACATGTCACTACAAGCCAACAAACAAGTGGTATTGCATCAATGACTCCAATGAACCCCGATGAGGTTAACTGAGGTGTAACTGACCATCAGAACTGGTTGGAGGCACCCCTGTTGACTCCAGTTCATTAAATAATCATTAAATAATCAATTTAATGAAAGGAGGCACCTTCACTCCTCTGTTTAATTGATTGTAACCATCAGTTATCAATTAAGTGCATTTATGACACTTAGATCACCCCCGAAGTGCTCCAGTTAGCCTCCTTGAATGAAGGAGAAGGCTTAGTTGGCCTCCTTGACTAAAGGTAGGCATGGGTGTGCTCATGTTGATGCCATATAGTGCTCCTCTGATGTCAATTAAGTCAATAAAATGTAGGATAGTGGTTTAACTAGGACAAATTGACCAAAATGAGTGTGTATGGTGGTAAATGTCTCAAACACCCCCCCTTAAGCTATACTCAAGAGAAGTAGAAAACATTAAGTGCATAGGAATGCTAGGGACCTAGAAACAAATGCCATAGGTCATCCTGTACAATACTGAAGCTCAAATAATGCTCAAAACAAACTAAGTGAGGAAAAGAGGGAAAACCAAGTGGGAAAAACCCACCCTCAAGATGAATACTGAAAGTAGTTGGATTACCCTGATGAACTCACCCCTAAAAATGAATGGAGGTAAGTGAACTTATTTTCTGAAAATCTCTTGGTGAAGATGTCTGTAATCTTCTCATCAATCGGGTAGTATTGCAAAATGATGGTCCTGTCATGCACTAACTCCCTAATATAGTGCATGTGTATCTCTACATGCTTGGTCCTCTACCTGGTAACTGGATCTGTGGATATATTAATAGCACTTTGACTGTCACAAAAGAGGATAGTGTACAAAGTACTACCAATATCAAACTCTAAAATAATGCCTTGCAACCAAATAGCTTGGATGCAAGCATTCACCGCTCTGCAATACTCGGCCTTTGCTGGAGACAATGCTATGGCGGACTAATTTTTGCTAGACCAGAAAATGGGACCACCACCAAACATGAAGAAATATATAGAAGTATAATTTTGATCAATAGAATCACCCACCTAATCAGAATCTGTGTATCCAACCAGCTCTAGCTTGGAGTTTGCAGCATAGTGAATGCCATAGGTCCTGGTTCCTTGAATGTACTCGAGGATCCTCTTGGATTCCTTCCAATCAAGATAATGGGGCTGCTACATGTATCTTGATACAACATTCACAACATAACAGATATCAGGTCAAGAATGAGTCAAGTACAACAAGCTACCAATCAGTTGTTGATAAATAGTGCAATCCATGGGAGGTGTGCTTTTTCCTTCTTCAAGGCCGATCCCTGAAAGGAAAGGGAATGGAGAAGGTCTACATTCATCCATGTTAAAATTGAATAACAGGTATAATATTATTTTTGACTGAGTGACCATTATCCCATCATAATTTTGCTCAATTTTGAGCCCCAAAAATTGTCTTAAGAGCCCCAAATCGCTCATTTCAAATGCATTGTGGAGAGTAGTTTTGATGACTGAAATAGAAGCAACTGTGCTACCTGTGATAGGTAAGTCATCAAAATATAAAAAAATAATAATAAAATGACCATCATACTACTGTATATACACATTTGGATCTGATCTACACCTTTGGAAGTTTTGCGAGAGAAGGAAGGCATCCATCTTGGAATACCACTCTCTTGGGGCATGTTTTAACCCGTATAGTGACTTCTTTAGCTTGCAAACCAAAGATGGATCAGAAATGTAGCCATACGTTGCTTCATGTATATATTTTCATGAGGATATCCATACAAGAAGGCTAACTTAACATCCATATGATGCACTTCCCAGTGCTTAGATGCTGAAATTACCAAAACTAGGCAGATGGAGTCCATTTTTGCAACTGGTGCAAAAGTCTCATGGTAGTCCACACCTTGGACCTGGGAGAAAAATTTTTCCACCAGAATTGCCTTATATTTGTAGTTTATTACATCTATAGCAACCTTATTCTAAAACACCAACTTGCATTGAACCAATTTCCTTCCCAGAGGAAGAGAAACTAGCTCCCAAGTAGTGTTTTTCTGAAGAGAATTCATCTCTTCATCCATGGAAACTTGTCATATCGAATCCTTCCGAGCATGGTAGTAAGACTTAGGGTTTGAAATTATCATCAAATAACAAGACTTGAACATAAAATAATCACAACAAGAGAGCGTAATACCTTCTCTTTGGAAATCAGAGTGGGCTTTTCTTGGATCATCGGTATTTCCAATGTTATCTCCTACGGAGGAGAGTGTCTGTCGGGCCCAAGTTAGGAGATGATTTTGCACTTCAGGTTCTGATTCAGCATATGATGTTTTCTATACACTGATATAAGAAATAAAAATATCCAAATCAGGGTCATCACCCCCAATTTTATCATCTAAATATTCAGTAGAATAGGAAGGAAATGCAACAATTTTCTCCTTCACTAGTTCCACCTCCTGAAGAGGCTCATCGAACTTGACACTCCTTTCGATGATGATATGTTTTGTTTTGATATCCAGAATCTTGAAAACTTTTTATTCATAAATATACCCAATAAATAGACATGTATTAAGGATTTATCCCTACTACAACGGCAGGAATGAATCCCTTCTGTCTATAGGACGGAAGGGTAGGTTTCTGCTAGTGGGTAAATGCAGAAAATAAAACGTAGTGTAAATGGAAATAAAATAAAACTAATATAAGATCATAAAGAAGAAAATGGAGCAATGGTGAACCCCTCTACACACAAGAGGTTAGGGTTCCACCTCCAATAACTTGCAAAAAAATGTTAACAACAAAACATACAAATGAAATAAGGGTTAGAAATCAAAGCAAACTAAACAACTAAGAAACAACAATAAACATGGATATACCTTCTCTTGGGTGGAAATGGGCCACCATACCCAAGATTGTGGAAGCACCTCTCTTGGTTGGGGATCTTTGGCTCAATGGAAATGGAGGAGAGGGAGTGTGGGTGGCTTGAGAGGCAAATGTGTCTCAAGGCATCCATGGGAAACATAACAATATGCAAGGGAGAAGTGTTTTGAGAGTGACCCCCACCCTCCTTTTATATCTTTTCCAAGGGGTTTTAGGGTTTTAAGCCCTTGGTCAGAACCTTAGCCCCTTTTCTGGGCCTTTATCCCCTTTCATCCTAACTTTAGCTCCTTTTAGGGTTTTAGCCCCTTTTTGAGGGCTTTAGCTCCTAGGAGGCTATTTTGGGCTCTTTTTTGAGGTTTTAGCCCCTTTTCTTCATCCTTAGGAAATTTTGAGGGTGTGGGGGTTTAATGGAGGGTCAAATGGAGTGATATGAGGGTCATGAGATGCTATCCTTGGGTGGTGTAGGCCATAGAGAGCTATGTGGGGGATTTTTGGGTTAACAAATTGCCCCCTGATGTGTAAGGGTAGGAGCTCAACATATGGCCGGCATCCATCATAGGATTTTGCTGTGTAGAGGTGGTGATTTCGGGGCTGGGGCATGGTTTCTTTTGATTTTTGTATTAATATGGTTCCCATCAATGGGTGAGATACAAATAATGTGTGACATGTATATGGACGAGGCGGGCATCCCCATGCTTGTGACAATGTCAAAAGAATAATTTGATCTATGCTCTAAAATACAAGAGTCGATCATGTACAACTGGTGTTACAATAATGGTTTCCTCCATGTGAGGATGAATACAATGTTGATCTGGTACATTGGACCCATGGCATTCTCATGGAATGCTATATCTTCATGACTAATAGTCTGTTGGATCTGGAATGGTACATAGTTGTATGGACTTGTTGATTGAGAGTCAGAGTCTCTGTGGTACAAGTATGCTTGCATCAATCATAAAGGTATATCGAAGCACTGTTGGGGCTTCTAAACACTTTCTCCAGCGCAACCCAGAAATCACAAGGGACATAACCTATTTAGTTCCCTCAAGTAGACTCACCAATGTGCTATATTTAGGTGATATTCAGGGTCTTCAACCAAATACTGTGAAGAACAAACCCTGTACGAATCTCAACGATGCGATGATGGAGTTGAAGTCGAGCACATGAGAAACAACCATCCTGAGAGGAAGTAAGGACTCCTCTCAAGTGGTACAAGGAACTCATCAATGAGGTTAATGAAACCAAGGTACAGGGAACTCTGGGTATATCCTCTGGAATATGTGTGTTGGTGTTGACAGAGAAAGACCAAACCCTAGTCGAGGCAATGATGTTTCCTTAACTAGGAGTGCGAGGGAGATAACCGAAAGATGTGAAGCAATCTGTGGACTGACTCACTGAATGGGGAGGGGAGGGGAATAGAAAGAACTGAACAGGGGCAGGGGGAGTGTGGAAGACTCAAACTTCCTTTGTTCAGAGTATGATGGTAGGGTGGACCAAGCAACAAATGAAACTGAATCAAGGGAATGGGATCATAGCTATAATACCGGGAATGTTGCCGCAGATGGGAAATACTTGGAGGAGGTGGACACTTTTGATACTGATGGGATCCAAAAAAGACACATTGTAGAGTACTCTAAACAAAGGAAACCCAATGTGGGAATGCTACCAAACTGTTTACTGTGGGGTGGTGTCTAGGGACACCGTTATGGTACGATATCATGGATCTTAGGTGAGCCTGAGAAAGTAAATGCTCAATGGTGCTTTCAATTTTAGAGAGTATGAAAGCATGAAGAAGACTCCAGTGGGGGATATTTTTCATTGGTAGTCTCCTCTACCTGAAAAGGGATAAAAGTATACATAGGAGAGCTCACCCATCCTGTAGGGGATGAGAGACTTCTTTACCATTGGTAGTCCAATCAGGCCGGAAAAGGTTAAACCTATACTCACTAGACGGTCATTCAAATAATTTTACGAGCATGAACGAAACCAGGTTTGCTCGGTAATATTTTCTTGATGAGATGGCTGGAAAAGTGCTTAATGACAACTGGTGGTGAGCTTTTTCGTAAAGTGTGGCCCCTCTACCTGAGAAAGCATAAAAGTATGCAGAGGGGAACGGTCTTGGCTTGAGTGTGCGAAGGAGGTCCTTTTCAATTGATGGTATACATGGTCTGCAAAAGGAGGTAAACGCGATGATGTAGATGCCCTTTCCTATACTTTAGCCAGCGGGAAATGAAGTAGCTACGCTCGGCTATCTTTTCATTGTTTTAAGGAGCCAGAAAAGAGCTTAAACACAACTCCAGTGTGGTCAACCGAATGCGGTGGCACGAGCGGTGCCTCATGTCGAGATGGTGGAAAGAGGTCCAAAGGTCATCTGCACAGTATGGACAGAGTAGAAGGATCTCAAACATACCAATACATGCATGGGATAGATCGCGGTGAAGGCTCATGAGTCAGTGTGACAGAGGCATGCAAACCGAAGTGGCTCTCAGACAATGGTTAGGAGAGCGTGTGTGTGTGTTGCGGTGGACGGACTTGACTACATGAAATGTAAATACAAGTCTGGAGGCACTTATATGCCAAATACATGCAAGAAAAATAAAGGGTTTTGTGGATGATGGTCCAAATGTTCACGTAAGGTGCGGTGGAAAAGACAATTATAAATACAAAAAGTAAAATTACATTCCTTAACAAGCGGTGGCCCGAAAACTCGCATGAGTAGCGGCCGAGAAGTGTGATACAAGTATAGGTTCATAGAAACTTGCATCATCATGTCATGGATTCGTAAATCAAGGTGAATTATGGGAAATGGTCCTGAAATTGGTTTGTTAAACATGAGATGATGGTCTCATCAGGAGATATAAATTTGATCCCGAAGGTGTGAAAGGTGTCTCGAACTAGTTTCAAGTGACTTTGAATTAGTAGCTGATGGTGATGCCCCTAGTGCATTGGTGCACTTAGGAGTTTTTGTGTCGTTGTGTATATCCTGTTGAGAAAGCATATGTGGCTTCTCATTTTGTATTGGACATGTTTTGGACATGTGACTTATCTATTTATTGATATATATTTT
Source organism: Pseudotsuga menziesii (assembly GCA_001517045.1). Taxonomy (NCBI): domain Eukaryota; kingdom Viridiplantae; phylum Streptophyta; class Pinopsida; order Pinales; family Pinaceae; genus Pseudotsuga; species Pseudotsuga menziesii. The sequence goes on along the minus strand of LPNX011056180.1, from coordinate 1,663,555 downwards.
TGACACACGTGGATGTGCTTTTATTATGTGAGTATTTTTATGATGATGTGGAATGCAAATGTCTACGTGATGTATTATTACACTTGTGTGTGAATTTTTTGACATAGTTATGAATGATGTTATGGTTGTATGTTTCCTATATGCAGTTGTGGATATGCCAATTTAGAATATCGTTAGCCATTTAATCTGTGAAACTATTGAGGTTTCTGGGAACATGTGTGAATGTGATGGATTCAAATGTTCTAATCATTTGTTTAGTGCGCAGGTACTTTCTAAAGAGGTAGGGATCACATACTCGATAGTGGTTGTTCAACTAAGAAACAAGCAGTTGGGATTCTAAGAAGACATTGAGATGGTGAATGCCTAACTGAAGAGCGATGGCCAAGAGGCCATTGACACCATCATATTTAGCTTGGTTGTTGGTTGCAGTGCCCATGCATATTCTGTCGATGTGGATCAACTCGTATGATGGGAAGTAGATGACCCATGCAACTAAGGAGAGTTTCGGAAACCATATGCTTTCCCCATCTGTGAATCCCATATACCAGTTTGAGGTGTGCTCCATCTAAAGCAATGAGAGGAAACGATACATAAGACTCAATTTTGAAAAATGTGTAAAAAAAAAATTGGAAAAACTATAATACAAGTTGTAACGTTGTCACTCAAAGGGGTGACGTTAGAGGGAAAGTCATTTGGACTTTCCAAGGATCAGTGGTCATTCCCTTGTGTGACACGATGAATCCTTGTAGATGACCCGTGGGGACATAGAAAACATGCTTGAATGGGTTCAAGAAAATTCCATATTGGAGACATCATATGAAGACTTGTCGCAGGTTGTCTATGTGTTGTGTTTGCTTCTGCGACTGTGCGATGAGGTTGTCGAAACAAACCAACATAATGTGAATGAGGTCGTAGAAGCAGTGTGTCATGGCCCACTGGAAGGTGGCTCCAACATTTTTAGGCCAAATGGCATGACTCGATACATGAATCTGCCCCATGGGGTTCTGAATGTCATCTTATAATGGTCTTCTTTCCAGATTTGGATTTGGTTATGTCTAGAAAAACTATCCATGAAGGAAAAGGCTTCATGTCCGGTGCATGCATCGATGATCTGATTGATGAAGGGTGTGGGGAAGTTATCTTTGGGACATGCCCCGTTGAGGTCATGGAAGTCTGTGGAAATGCAAATGGTACCCTATTTTTTATTCACGGAAACAGGATTAGAAACCCAAGCGGTGTATGTAATGGGATAAATGAAGCTGGTTGTGCGCAACTTCTCTATCTCAACTGTCACCGTGACCACTTTGGATGGATGGATGGGTCGTTGCTTTTGGCATACTGATGCCACATTAGGCCATGTGTTCATGTGGTGTTCCATGATGGATGGATATAAGCTTGGAATTTCAATGTACGACCAAGCAAAGATGCCGCAGAATTCTTGGAAGAGAGCTGTGTAGGTATCGACCTCTTTCGGGGAGCAAGATGCCCCTAGCATGATTTCTTCAATGATCTCAAAGTTGGTTGAGATGTCAATTTTAATGGTTGGTGAAATGTTCACCATATTCCCTTCTTTGAAGGCGTCAGGTGCTAGGATTGGGTTCTTGAACCAGTCAACCTTCCCATGGATGAAATATTTGGTCTCCATGGAAAAATGGTCAGACTACAACACAAGTTATTCTGGGAGGAAGAATGAGCAATGGTGCATGTCATCCCATGGGTATTCCAGGGTAGTCAGAGCTTCAAGTATATCCTCATTGTTGCTGAAGAAATGAAGAGACATGTCTGATGGACCGTCGGTGGAGGAGGAGATGAGCGGGTCGGTGGAACTGGACATCATGTAAATGCACATGGTGTCTGACGAAGAAGGTGGTGGTTGAACTTCTTTGATCAAGGTGATCTCAAACTCAAGGGAATGGTGACAGAGGTCAACAAGAGCCATTAAAAATTTGGGCAAGTCTCGGAAATGGTGGGAGTAATGTCCATACAAGCCACAAAGGGTGCAAGCATGGTTTTTCCTCAATGCCTTGTTCCTGACTACTAGCATGATTGGGAGTTCAACCATGGGGATGTTTTCATTTGTATCCACGGCATCTAGATGTGCATGGATCACTGAGATTTCAAGGAAATTCTAAGTTGGATGGCCCCATTTTTTGCAGATGGCACAAGGTGGGACTTGTCATGGTTCTGCACTAGCTTTGGAATTCTTTCCCCTGGCCCTTTTGGGTTGGGGTGGTGCAGGTGCAGGTGCAGTAGTTAGCTTATGCCGACCGTGTGGAGGGTGAGACTCGACCATGATGGGTTGCACTAGGGTTAAAAAAACCTGGGGCATTGTTGGTTGAGCTGGTGGATCAAGATACCACACTGGGATTCCCAATGTAAAGTTGGGTAGGCTTAAGGTGGCCATGAATGGCTTGCTCATGACACCAGGTGGGGGAAAGAGGAAGGGAATCGTATGGACTAGGGATGATCCCAAATAACTCCCTAACGATTACCTGTGGGGATGCGGTTGTGGTTGTGGTTGCACGTAATGCTGCTACTACGAGTGATATTGTGGCTATGGATGATGTTGTGGCTGCGGATGATGTTGTGGTTGTGGTTGGGGCTGTGACTGCGGTGGTTTTTTGGGTGTATCGGTGATTAATGAGACCATGCAAAAGTCCACAGTTTCATTTTGTGTCAGTGGTGGTGACACTAACAGGAAAGGAGCCGTCATGGTGGTATCGGAAAACAACCTAGGGCCCATATTCAACAACGAAGGTGATAGTGTGTTGTCAACCATAGTGTTGATTGCAAGGATGACATTAGCGTGTGTGGTTTCCCCTTATGGCTCAATGGTGGTGATGGTAGGGATAACGTTGGCAGGTGCCATTAACCCTTGCGGATCATGATAAGTGGGCTGATCAACCGTCACAATCTTCCCTTCATGGGGGAACATCATGAGATAGAAGACAGTTGAAGCGACTGCTCACATGGCATACATGTAACTCCTTCCGAGGAGGAGGTTGTAATCCAGTTGAGCATTGATGACTTCTATGTTGATCAACACTATCTTCCTGGCTAATGTGATGGGGATGTGGGGGAGGATTCCTTGGGATTTAGTGGGATGTCCATCATAAGCCCGCAGAGTTGTGGAGGACGGTTTCAGAATTGGTGATCCAAGTTTCTGCTAAACCAAGGTAGACATAACACATGTGGATGCCCCCTCATCCACTATGCACCGATGCACGACCAGATTCTAAATGGATACCAGGATTTGGAAGGTGATGGTCAAGGGAATGCATAGTTCCTCATTCTCCATGTCAAAGGTGATCAACTTGGATTCAGAGGGGTCTACTACCCCTAGGGAAGCTAGCAAGGATTTTCGCTACATTGGGCACATTTTAAGCACCTCAAGAGCAGACATGGTGGTTGGAATTTGGGCCAAATCATCCACAATGATATAGCTAACTGCAGCTCTAGCTGTGGCATTTTTGGAAATTCTATGTATGGGGGGGCACGGGAACAAGGGTAACTAGAGAGGTAGGTTGGTTGTCTTAGATGTGGATGCTGCTGATGAGTCGGCAGGTTTGGTGGTGGTACCGTACTAATTTTGTCTAGTCTATAAGTTGACCTCTTCAGTAGTCATGGCTAGCAGGTGGTGAACACCTGTTTCGGCTGTGGGCAGTGCCCTCAGAGCATTGGGATTGGCTTGGGAAGGGGGGGCTGTTGCCACCAATCCTTGGACTAGTAGTGGGTTTTGAAGCACCATGGTAGGAGGTCCTTGTGGTGCTGGGTTGGGTTGGGCTTGATTTGCAGTGTTCACAGCCTGTTGGGCCTCGTGTTGAATGGCCTGCTTAGCATGATCCATGAGGGGACACTTGAACGTGTAAAGCCCATAAACATCACAGAGTGTGCATGGTTGGTTTTTGTGCAACAGAGCGTTGTCTTGGCACATTTTGTTGTGGGTGGTTTTGGGCTAGCCAGTTAGCCGTGGCATTGTTGGGAGGATTCGGTTGTTGACCACCTCCCTGCGGTTGGTTATTGCCTTGGTTGTGAGGCCAGTTATTCCTAGCTTGCCCTTGTTTATTGTTGGGGGCAAGTTGGTTGGGACAATTTTGTTGAGTGAACACTTGTCCCAATGGAGTGGGTGGGGTGGGGGCGGGGGCTTAAACTATTTGCACTGGTGCTGCATAGTATATTTGTGGTGGTGGCAGTGCCACAAATGTGGGTATTTTCCCCACATACTGTTGTGCTGGACAAGCCATGGCCTGAGCCTGCTGCAGTGGCACAGGTTGTGTGTAGGAAGTTGTTGCTCTGGATTGAGACATCATTCTTGCGTAGTCTGAAGTTTGGTTTTGGTAAGCAACACTAGCAGTGTTGCTTGGCTATGGTGTAATGGCAGGTGGTGTCGGTTGAGGTTGTGGCTGTTGGGAGACCAATCCTATGATGTCTTCTGCAGCATGGGATGCCCTCGGTGCATCACGGTAGGATGTACTCAGACGGGGAGCATCTATAATGACAATGTACACATATCCAGATTGAGCATAGATAAGGTCAAACTGTTGGGCCTTCAATATGGCCTCTTCTTCGGATTGGGGACATTCTGATCTGATGTCCTTTGCTATGGGCAGGAGCAAGGTCTTAAGTAACCAATCCAAGAAGATCCTGTCATCAAGTTGGATTTTGCATAGATTGCGACGTCGCCACCACTCATGGATATGGTCAGTTATATGAGTGGTAGTGCTTTGACGAAAATATAGCAGGATCTCCACCCCCTCGTCATATCTGACGGGGAGTTGGAAATATTGTAGGAACATGAAGGCTAAGGAGTTAAATTCTGGATACTTGGCTTGCAGTAGCTCAATGTACCATTTGGCCATAGCACCTATAAGGGTGTGTTGGAATAGCCTCAGCCTGATGGAGTTGTCTACGATGTTGTTGGATGAGCAACATAGATGGAATGTCATTATGTGGTTTTGGGGACATTCCCTTGCTTTTCCTTCAAACTTGGGGATGTCTGATGGCAGCTTAGTTGGCATGGGTGGCCAAAATGGGTGGCCAAAAAGCTTGGTGGCAGATGGGGTCATTCATTAATATAGATAAATAAGGTAAGTTAAGACAAGCCATGAAGGGCATATTTGACCCCAAGTTGATGTGGGATGGGGCTGCAATGGAGGTGGGGTTTGTAGGTGCATAATGCATCTGCAAAGCTGGGGGTGCTCGCAGTGGTTCTCCTCTTAGGCGTGAGGAAGAACGTGGAGGATCAATTATGTTAGATTTTATGTCTAAAACTTGGCGGGAATGATATTTGGACCCTAGTTTCAGTGGCTTACTATTGGCTACAGGTGGTCACTCAGCAACCAAGACTGCCAGAAGATAGCGCTTGGCTTGTTCCTTAGAGGTGTTTCTACTTAATTGGAAGGGGTCATTGCCTATTTCGCTTGGAAATTACTCTCAATGACCAGCTACTTTGGGGTTCCTGTGGCACTCCTTACAATGAGTTTCTGGGAAGAGCCCAAGTACTTCCCATAATTGAAGCAGTCAAGGACTTATGTCCTTAAAGACTGTAGAGTTGTTTGTACTTAGTGTAAATTAGTAAATTTTAAGGCTCACTCAGCGTCATGAACTAAGTTAGGTTAATTAGCTGGTATGGTGTATTTGTGTGTTTGTTTTTTCGATATTTGGTTGATGCAAATGGTTTATGAATTCATCATGGTAGCGTTCATGTCATTGTGGTTGTGTATGCAAGCATAAATAATTAGAAATTGTTAACAAATACAGTGATTAACCCTGAATGTTTTCTGGCCTAACTAGATGTCTACCTCACACTAATATTCCTCTTCAACCAAGAGAAGGTGTTGGGCTCTCAACACAATGAAACTAAGCCCATATGTAGATCCTTAGGTCACCTCCTAGATGCTAGGTTGGTCAATAGGGAGGACGCTTAGTGCCTAGAGAAGCCCTCCTTCTCTACCCCCTCTACCTTCCAGGTCACTCGATTTTAATGGTTTGGAACAATATAGTGGAGTTCCTAGATCTATACGAGCTTTCCCTTCATTGTATTCATGGAGGGTGATGACTGGGTATAGGAGGAAGGGGAAGAAAGACAGTATGTTTTTAAGTTGAGTTTAGTTATACTAGGTTTATTTTATTAAGCCATTAATGTTTACTTGGCATTTACACATTGTTCATGAAATAAATTGCTGAAAATAGAAACATAAATTGAAATTGAAATGGTGTACTGGACAGAGGCAGCTGAGCCGCACTGACAGTCCCTATGAAAGGAAACAATGAAGCCCAAAAATGGGTCATGCACCTGTAAAAGTCTTGTTATTGTGAAGTGGATTCTGATCAAACCATGAGGAATTACCTCAAATGGTTGAAAACCCGCTTCAGAAACATGCCCTTTTATCCCTACTCATGTGAAAATTCACAAATGGATAAACTATTTGGGCAAAAAACAAGCCCGAACATAGGTGAATTTTCATAAATTCAGTTTGGCCATTTTTGCACAGTTGAGTGATTTGCAAACCACAGAATGGCCAACAGTAACTAGTACTATGTCCAAATGGGATTGGATTGGCCTTGAGGAGGCTAAAAAATAACTAGAAATATAAATAAACAAGAATCTAAGCTATATTTAACGAAAAACTAAACTAGGGAAAAAAACAGAACTAAAAACTAAAACTTTGAAATATAAACCCAGGGATCCTGTGGGATTGACCCGGTATGGTCGCCAGTTCTGTAATAAGGATTTCTCCCTACTACAAGGGTAGGAATGAATCCCTTTTGTCTATAGGACAAAAGGGTAGGTTCCTGCTAGTGGGTAAATGTAGAAAATAGAACGTAATGTAAATGGCAGTAAACTAAAACTAATCTAAGAACAAAAAGAAGAAAATGGAGCAATGGTGAACCCCTCTGCACACAAGAGGTTAGGGTTCCGCCTCCAATAACCTACAAAACAAATCCTAAGCTACAATAACCTACAAAACAATGTTAACAACAAAACCTACAAATGGAATAATGGTTAGAAATCAAAGCAAACTAAACAACTAAGAAACAACAATAAACATGGGTATACCTTCTCTTGGGTGGAAATGGGCCACCATACCCAAGCTTGTGGAAGCACCTCTCTTAGTTGGGGATCTTTGGCTCAATGGAAATGGAGGAGAGGGAGTGTGGGTGGCTTGAGAGAAAAATGTGTCTCAAGGCATCCACGGGCAGCATAACAATATGCAAGGGAGAAGTGTTTTGAGAGTGACTCCCCACCCTCCTTTTATAGCTTTTCCAAGGGATTTTAGGGTTTTAAGCCCTTGGTCAGGGATTTAGCCCCTTTTCTGGGCCTTTAGCCCCTTCCACCCTAACATTAGCTTCATTTAGGGTTTTAGCCCCTTTTTAGGGCTTTAGCTCCTTGGAGGCCATTTTGGGCTCTTTTTTGGGGTTTTAGCCCCTTTTCTTCATCCTTAGGCTATTTTGAGGGTGTGGGGGTTTAATGGAGGGTCAAATGGAGTGATATGAGGATCATGAGATGGTGTATTTGTTTGGTGTAGGCCATAGAGAGCTATGTGGGGAATTTTTGGGTTAAGAATGCATTCTATGCTTTGCGGTTGGAAAGCCCTTCTTTTATCAAGTGGAATTCAGGCCCATGCAGTGGACCCAAACACCCGCAGACTCAACACATCTGGCTTGTGTCTGAAGTATGCTTTGAAAGAGGTCTTCCCTTTCATGGATGAGTGTGGTACTCTATTCTAAATATATGTTGCAACATGGATGGATTCAGCCCACAAATTTGCAGCTAACTTCCTTGATTCCAACATACATGTGGTCATCTCCTTGAGAGACTGACTCTTCCTATCCGCTACACCGTTCTTCTGGGGAGTGTAGGGAACTGAATGCTGGACCTGAATACCACTTTGAGAACATATGTGCAAAAAATCATTACTAACATACTCCCTACCATTATCAGATCTCAATATCTTCATCTTTTGGCCAAATGCATTCTCAATCAAGGCCTTTAAATCAATGAATTTTTCATAGACTTCAGAATTCTTTTTGATAAAGAAGACCCATGTGTACTTGGAAAAATCATCAATAAAAGTCAGAACTTACCTTGATCCATTCATGGATGTGATAGGCATGGGACCGTTGATATCAGAATGTATCAGTCCCAAGATGCATGATGCTCAGCTTGCCTTCCCTTGATCAAACTTATGCTCAGGGTGCTTTCCAACAAAACAACCCTTGCAAATTCCAGTGCTTTCCTTGATGACCGGGAGGCCTTCAACCATAGAATTTTTCTGTAATTGTTGCAAGTATTTGAAGTTCAGATGGCCGAACCTCTCATGCCATATTCTACTAACTTCATTTCCATGAGTTAGCAATACAGTGGACTTTGGATCCACTACAAAATGGGAGAACTCATAGGCTTTTGCATGATGGTTTGCAAGGCCTTTTGCTACAAGTTTCGCGGAAGCAAGTTATGTGATCTCTACATCATTTGGGCTGAAGGATACTCTCTTGGGCACTCCCATATGTGTCATTTGATAAACACTAAGGAGGTTTGATTCCAGAGATGGTACATACAAAACATTTGAAAAATATCCATTCTCAAGATCTACAGTAACTTGTCCTTCAAAAATGATGGTGGAGTCATCTCCCATGTGGATGGGAATGGATTTGCCAGTATCCAAATATGAGAAGGAGTCTCTTTCATCCATCATGTGGTTTGAAGCTCCAGAATCTATCAAGAATGTTTGGGACTTCGAAGTGGTTTCCATGAGGGCATGACCTTTTTCATGTTGTGGTTCCCGATCTTGTTGATCTCTCCTCCGAAATATTTCTGGAAGATTGATGTGATTTCTCTCAAGGAGAGAGGTAGCTTCATCAAGTTTATTTTTCATGCATGCATGTTTAGGGTGGAATCCATTCCTGTAGTATGAACACAATTTTTTCCTTTCCATGATTCCCTTTTCCTTTGTTCTTCTTTGAGCCGAAAGACTCTTCATGCTGCTAGTTTTCAAATTTAGGCTTAGGAGCTTTGAATTTGGTTTTTGGGTTCTTTTGCTACTTTCCTTTACCCTTCATATCTTTGGGCCCTGAGACATGGAGGGCTTTATCACGGGAGGATATGATGATCCCCATGTGTACAAGCTTATCATGTTCACTTGTTAGGGACTCAATGAAGGCATTGAGTGAAGGCATCTTCCATCCAGGGGTTGTGAGCTTCCCCACATATAATGTAGAGACAAAAACCAAATAATCAGATCCAATTTTGGAGAGTATGGCAAGGATGAGCTGATCATCCTCCTTCTCCACTTTACATTGCTTCAACAGTAAGACAATGTGCTTGAACTTTGTGAAAAATTCATTCAAGGTCTCAAAATTGGAAGGCTGGAGAGACATCAACTCATTCTCAAGCTGGTATACTCTCAAATATTCCTGCTTTCCATACAAGGTTTCCAATTTGTCCCATATTTCTTTTGGAGTCTTGAATTCCGAGAGATGGAAAAGAAGATCCCAGGAAACAGAGAGGCATAAGAATATGAATGCTTCATATTTCTTGTTCAAGAATGTAGATTTGTCTATCACAGAAGTAGGATCTTCTTTAGTGTCCATAGTGACCCTATAGAGGCCTCTGGCATGTACCTGGATCTCCATGTCTCCTTTCCATGAGTGGAAATTGAATGGAGTCAAGATTTCTACGAAAGAAGCTATCTGAAACTACTGGAGTGAATGCTTTTCACTTGTTAAAACCTATAAATCACAACAAAAGGGGCACCGTAAGTTCAGACAACCTGCACATTTTAGGATTTCATCACACCCAGCATAGTTGATCAAACAATCTTTACCAACAATTTCCTTACTTGGGGTATTAAGTGGTAAGCCTTGGCTTCTGGTGCAGTGCTAGAATTTTTGAGCTTTGCTCAATTTTCATGCAAGATCTATCAAAAACCTTGTTTTTGAGAGATTTGAGCTTCATCCCACTATGAGCTCTAATACCATATTAATTTGTCATAGTGGTCTAGGAACTGAAAACATAGTCTCACAAAGAATACAGACAAATATGCATAAAATTGGCAAAATGGTGCTGCAATGGAAGTAGCAGCTCTGTATAATCAAAAGAAGGAATGATGATACAATACAATGATCATGCCAGATGCATGAATGCAAGACAATTCGAATTCCCAAGGAGGTAATTCGAATTGAATGAGTGAGTCTAGCTTAATTGAATGTAAGCCATAATGAACACTCTAGTTAACCACTGATCAAAACCTTAATTGACTCAAATGAGCCCTAACTAAATTTGGAGTGTAATAAATGACTAATACTAACTGAAAGTAGCCTAGACACATGTCACTACAAGCCAACCAACAAGTGGTAGTGCATCAATGACTCCAATGAACCCTGATGAGGTTAACTGAGGTGTAACTGACCATCAAAAGTGGTTGGAGGTGCCCCTGTTGACTCCATTTCATTAAATAATAATTAAATAATCAATTTAATGAAAGGAGGTTCCTTCACTAATCTATTTAATTGATTGTAACCATCAATTATCAATTAAGTGCATTTATGACACTCAGATCACACTCAGAGTGCTCTAGTTAGCCTCCCCGAATGAAGGAGTAGGCTTAGTTGGCCTCCTTGACTGAAGGTAGGCATGGGTGTGCTCATGATGATGTCATATAGTACTCCTCTGATGTCAATCAAGTCAATAAAACTTAGGATAGTGGTTTAACTAGGCCAAATTGACCAAAATGAGTGTGTATGGTGGTAAATATCTCCAAAATTTGTGTATTGCTTTTAATTTTGAGCTTATACATTATAGAACACTTCTAGATTTGCTCAATATTTCTCCAATATTCTCTAGATATGTTGCAACCCTAAACCTCACATCCATAAAAGATAACAAGAATGACTAAATTTTCAAAGAGTAGCTTCTTTTTATCCCACATCACAAGGTTTGCTACTTTACAATTATTTTCAAGACTAAAGTAAGCTTTCCACCCTCCATTAATCCTTTTCTCAATGTTGTATTTTTAGTTGAGCTTGTGATGAATATAAATTTCTAGGTATTTGTAAGAAGACACTTCCTCCAAGTTATTATTTCCATACACAAAATTAGCGTAAGTGTCCTTCTTGGATTTGATAATCATAACTTTTGTTTTGTCAGTGTTAACAGTCATACCCATGGTAGAGCCGAAATCCTTAAGAATTCATAGTTTCTTATCAATATCAGATGGGCACCTTTCCATAAGAACAATATCATCAGCATAGAGAAGAAGGATGATGACTAGTCCAGCTAAGAACATGCCAGCACAACCTGCTTCTTCTAAAAAACCTTATAGTGTATCAATGTAAATGCCAACTAGGGTAGGGGAGATGGGGAAACCTTGTTTAAGTCCAATATTACACTTAATATATCTTGATCACCCCTTGTTTCTATTAAACTTGGGGATTACATTATCATATAACCTTATTGTGACAACTCTCAACTCCAAAGGAACCTTTATCTCTTCTAATATATTCCATAGGTTATTTCTAGGTATCATGTCAAAATTATTTCTAAAGTCCACAAAGAAACAAAAGAGATTATATTTATCAATACGAAACTTCTCCACAATGATCCTAATTGTAATGAGGTGGTTCGTTGTTGAGTGTTTCCTTCTAAAACCCACTTGGCCTTTAGCCCGCTTACCTTCACTTTCAAGCATCTACTGATCTTATTTTCCAAAATAATACCATATAACTTGGCTAAGAGGGGGATAATAATAATTGTCTGATAATTATAGGGATCATTTGTATCCCCACTTTTAAAAATAGGGATAGTGAGGCTTTGTTTTCAATGTTTAGGGAACCCTTTCTTGACTTCTTGATTGACTAGCTTATGGATGTGAGGGATGAGAACATGACCTCCAATATTTAATATTTATGCCTAGTAACCTTCAATGTCCATAGATTTTCCATTTAACAGACGCTTAACCCCAAAATATATGTCTTCTAATGAGAAAACTTTTACCATTGTGAGCAGGGTTTAAAAGATGTCTATGACATTCATGGATTCGTAAAGGTTTTTAAGATAGGAATTCCATTTGTGTAAATAATTTCTATTATTATCTTTAGTTTTTCTAGTTAGAATCTACCTCCATAATTTCTTAGGATCCACCTTAGAGAGGTGTAAGAGGTTTTCTTTTATTTTATGAATATATTGTATTTTTTTTCTTTTAGTTAGGGATTTGCATATTTTTATCTTGTCAATTTTAAGAGACTCGTCAAGAGCTTCCTTAATTTCTCTCCTCACAGTTTTACAATCTTGATCATTCCAAGGGTTGGTTTTTCTATTTCTTTTATTACTTGAGACTTCAATCAAGAACTTGTTAATATAATATGAGAGGGTTGTAGTAAAATTATGATAGAGGTATTCTATGTTGTCTATACTTGATAAAGGAAGCAAATTAATTTTTAAATCATTTTAAACAAGATAGTTTTTATTTCTATCAAAGATCAAGTTCTTTTGGCTATAAGGATTATCTTCTATGGGATATCTATGCATGACAAAATTGAGAGTTACAATTAAGGTTATATGATCTGAGTCAGGCTCGTGGTCCTTTAAGATGTCAAAATTTATTATTTCATTGTATAAAGGGATATCAAAAATAACATAGTCTACCATGCTGCTACCAAGCCCATGGATACAGGTCATCTGACTAGAATTGGACCACTTCTTTAGACTGTTGCAAATTATGAGATCTTGAGCACTACAAATCTTAACTAGCTCATGCCTAAAACAATTTCCCCTATATCTTCAGAGCTTCTATTGTACCTTCTAGCTAGAGTAAGGTCTTCATCTAACCAAAGAGGATTGGGGTTGGAATAATTGCTTAGAAGAATAGCTTATTTGCTTGAAGTGTGAGCATTAAAGTCACCCATTAAGAGGATATTAGCTTCATTCCTTAGGCTAGAAATATCATTCTCTAAACCATGGTAAGGAAAATTTTTATCTAAATTTTTTTTCTTATAGAAGTTATAATTAATAGGGGAAAAACAATAGATTGCTATGTAGGTTTTTAATCCTTAATGTCAGTAGTATCTATCCAAATATATTGGTTGTAAGGGTATTTTTTATAAATCCTAGCATGGGGGGATATGCTCTTCCTAATGTAAAAATATATACCCCCAATGCCTCTATGATAGGATCGTTTGTCCCAGATTAACCAAAGTACAAATCCATCTATGTTAGGGACCTTAGATTCTTGGTGCTACCAAGTTTCAACTAACAATATAATATAAAATTCATTTGAGATCCAAATTACATTGGGGCCTTTGTTCCATGGGAAGCCCCAAAAGTTCCAAGAAATAACTTGGAGCATGTTGAATTTCTATTTATTACAATATGTTTGGTTTCTATCTCGAATAATGGATTTTCTATTTTTGATTATTTCCCATTTTCCTTCCTTCCTAGCTCATTTCACCTTTTGAACCTCCTTTTTAAATTTTTCTTGACCTTCTGGAATGAGATCTTAATTTATAAATATTCTTGTTCCTTTTAGACTTGAGTTTTTACTAAGTATGTCATACTTATAGTCAGTATAGCTCACCTTTATTCGAATCAAACTTCCTTTGTTCTCAGTTAATTTCCCCAACCTTGTTGCTTATGTGAGACATGTTGTTTCAATTTGTAATCTATTATGAAATTATGTTTGGGATATGGATAATTTATCCTTATCTACCTCCTCTTTCAAACCAAATATTATAATTTTCAAGGCCCATTTGTTATGCTCATGGTCTAATTCTATCAATTTTTCATTTTCCTCTTTAATGGGTTTGATGTCTAATTTACCTGCCACACTATTTAGGGTGAGATTGTTATCAAGTTTTGCTTCTATTTCTTTAATCATGTCCTTCATTTTAATAATTTCTAAGGTTTCAACATCTCCTTGTTGGGATGTTTGGTTCGTATTACCTATAATCTAATCTCCATTGTCTCAAGTTTATTCTCCAATAGTTTTATCTTATTTTCTATTTGTTTTTGGATCTTGTCTTCAAGAGATGTAAATTTATTTTCCAGCATGGCTTCTAACTCTATTTGTAGCTTAACTTATATTTATTCTCTACACTTCACTAAAGAATCTATATACTCATAAATACTATTTAGAGTAAATGTGCTAGGTATACCTTTGAAAGTCTTTGGTATATGCAGTGAATTATTCATACTTGTGAACAAAAAGAAATATATGAGCAGTATGTATTAGAAAAAAAAAGATAAGGAATGTGTGCACTTGATACAACCATTCTATATTGCCTTCCAACTCTTTTCTCCTCAAATGGATCACCACATTTCAACAGAGCATGGCACCGCAGTTATAATAATGTGCACCGTAGAGATATGTATCACCTAGATTTTGCACTACTGATATTTGGTTACAGGTAAAAATATATCGCTCACCGATAAAATATATCATTTTCATATCGATATTGCTTGAATATACTTCTGTATTCAAATGGAATATCGTAGTTAATATAAGAGATCATGGTTCAAATGGAATATCACAGAGAGATCGTTGTACATCGCAAAAATGGCAGTTTAGTTCGCATCCGCATTCAAATGGAAGATCACAGAGATCAGTGCAGTTATCGATTACTATTGTAGAGATCATAGAGATCACAACGATCCTAGTTCCATATAGAAGATATTATATCATAATTTCAAATTGAATATTCAAATCGCATCCTCAAATGGAATATCATAGAGACAACAGTTTAATTGGCATCTGTGGTTCAAATGGAAGATTAAAATCGCATACATAGATCAAATCGAAGATTCAATTCAAATCCTCAATTCAAGTGAAATATTGAATTTGCATCCGCAAATCATAGTTCAATTTGCAGTTCAATACATAGATCATAGATTCAATTCACAGTTCAATTCCAATGAGGATTTGTTTTCCCTCAAATCAATGTACGTATAAATCTGGAAGACCACACATAGAGGACAATGTGCAGACACAGATGGAAATGTGTAGACACATATATGACAATGTATGACTGTATGGTCTCTACATTCTGGATATTTACATTCTTCAACTCATTTCACAAAGTCATCTTCTGATTTATATTCTTTCCTTCAAATAGCTTGGTTAAGGAATCAAACATCTCTTTAGCTATCTTTAAGGAAGACACTTGTGTTATAAGGTGATCCTTGATAGAATTGGAAATGATCCTCTTGGCTTTGACAAAGTTCTTCTTGTGTAAGGATTTAGCCTTATCTCCCTCTAGAACTGGAATCTCTCCACTTATGTAGGTATCCAATTCATTTTCTTCAAGAACAAATGAAATCCTATACTTCCATGCTCGGAAGTTATCAGCTCCTTCAAGCTTGGTATGATGAGACATCTTTAATGAGAACCTCAAATGGAAATAAAGAATATTTAGATCTTACCACTTTGAGATGCCTAGACTAGATCTAGAGTTGATCTTCTATAGTGTTGGTTTTCTAGTCTGGGGTCAAATTTGGGTTTGAATTTCCTGGAGTTTTTCCCAACCAAAAATTTTGATTTTGAGGAGGAGAGAAATCATATGTTGTCCTCACTCAAAAATTCAACTTTTGTGAAAATCCCTAATTTCCCATAGTAGTGATAGGCCAAAAACTGAAAATGCTCAAAATCAGATTCTGCTTCAATAAGAAGATGCACCCTTCAAAGGAGAGTTATCTTAGCCTCATTTCCTTGTGGATATAAGGAGAGAGAACCAAAAATTAGGAATCCCTAGCTTTCGCAGCTGCACAATTCCTTCTTCTCAGGTTAGCTCTGATACCATGTTATATTTTTACATTTTAATCAATATGATCTATGATATTATCTGAGAGAATAAAATGCACAACAATAATCACAAGAGACAAGAGACAAAAATATTTTCCTTGGGGAAACCATAAAGGAGAAAACCCCATAACTTCCTTAGAGATAGAATGAGCACCAATAGCAAAAGTAAAACCCCAAAGTATAAATATGATCTTTGACAGATTCTCTCTCTCTCACTTTTGAGAGCTAGTCCTCTCTCTATCATGTGCTATTGATGAGTGAGTGTGTGTCTACAAATATAAATTCACACTCTCTATTTATACCTTTTTCCACTTGACATTTCCCTGCAGGGCCGAATTCTATAGGAGAGTCTAATAACCCTAATATAACTTAACTGAGGGGTATAATGCCTCGACATGCAATTGATGGTTAACATTAATGAATTTACATGACTTAATTACATTAATGAATCTCCTGATCGGAGGAACAAACATCTTCCTTGGGGTGAAATGAAATACAATATGAAATATACAAGTGAATATCTTCTGAAGTTACAATTACATTAACAATTTGTTGATTTGAATTGGGCTATAACCATTTCTTAGGAAGGAATTGTGTAGGTGTTCTTTTGTGGAATCTATGTAATATTTATCATAAACTCTTAAGCACGGGGGCTTCACTTGTTGACCAATATCCTATCATGTTAGTTAATATTGTGGGTTTTAAAATTATCAAAAATTGAACCAATATATTGTAGGTATTGGGGGGGATGAGGGGTTTAAGGTGTGGGTGGGTAGGGTGGTTTATAAGGATTGAGGTATAAAAAGGGGTGGGGAGGAGGTTTTAAGTATTGGGAGGGGCTTTCAAAAAAAAGAGTTTGGGTCAATATCTCTGAAAATTAAGGGTTTTCTTTAATATCCCACAATCGCACGTGATATGTGAGAGGTTCACTAAGTGAAGTCCCCATTCTCTTAATGCCCTAATAATCAGAGTGTTAAGATCACCCATATTCAGGTTTGGGTGATGATGCAAGATGGCGTGAAGATATTTGTTAGTGTGGGTTTTATTCCTATATACCTTATGGGATATGTGTCTTAATTCCTGAAACATCCAAGATCATAATTTTGTGTCTTAACTCCACATTTTTTAGCTTTAAGAGAAATATTTATTAACAAACATGTGGAGTAGTTATGGGTTCTCCCCTCTCTACTATTATAGATAACTTATTCATGAAAAAATTTGAGCAAAAAACCTTAAACTCTGCTAATACAAAACCAGAATAGTGGTCTAGATTTGTTGATGATACTTTATTAATATGGGCCCATGGGAAGGAAGAGTTAGAAAAATTTGTGGATCATCTAAAAAAACCATTTGAATCCATTAAATTTATGAAAGATTTTGAGGAAACAATGCGCTTACGTTTATTGACACATTGGTTATTAAAAAACATGATGGAGGCATAGCCCATAAGGTATATAGAAAGAAAACCCACACAAAACAATACCTTAACACCCTCTTGCATCATCACCTGAATTAGAAAATGGGTGTTCTTAACACTTTGATCACTGGGACCTTAAGGGTTTCTGATAAATACCACATAGATTTCAAGAAAGAACACCTAAAAAACCTCTTCCTAAGAAATGGTTATATCCCAACTCAAATCAACAAATCCCTTGTGATAACAAAGACCCACGAGAACAGACGAAGGATTTCCTCAAAGAAAATAAGGTCATTGATCACAAGGCATTTCTCCCTTACATTCAAGGGGTCACAAACAAAATAGAGAAACACTTGAAAAAGAAAAACATTGATTATGTGTTCTCACCACCTAATAACATAAAAAATCTCCTTAGGCCAATAAAAGGTTTCGATAGACCCCAGTCTAAAAAAGGGGCTTTACCTAATTCCTTGTGAATGTGAGAAAACCTACATCAGTGAAACATGATGATCTATTCAAACTAGGGTTTAATAACATTGCATTGACATCCTCATGAATATAACTCATAAATCAACATTAGCAGAGCACTCTCATAACACAAAGCACCCAATAAAAATAGAAGATAGGCAGGTGCTAGGGCATGTTGATAACTGGTCGAGAAGAAGAACCAGAGAGGCAATTGAGATAGTTAAGAGCCTGAGTTGCTTGAACATGGATGACGAACTAACCATTAGTAGGTCCTAGTTACCGAACCTAACTAAACCTAATATGAATTAAATTAAATTATTATAAAAAACTATTAAATTAAATTAAATTATTATTAATTAAACTCTAATTAATTCACTATATTAATATTAAACCTAATCTATTAACCAATAAAAAAATTACTAATTAACTAAGTAAAACTAATAGATTGATTAATTAATTAATTGATATGAAACTAATCAATATCATTAAAATTACCCCTAAAAATTAGTAAATTTACTAAACTAACTATTTAAACTCAAACAAGCCTAATTAATAAAAAAAATTACTAAAACAACTAGTAGATTATTAATCAAATTAATTAATCACTAAATTAACTAACATACTAAACTTAATAAACTACCATATTAAAATATTTAATATTAAACTAATCATCATTATAATTTAAGACAATTAAAAGAACATTCAAAATTATAAATTAACAAAATTAACAAAAAATTTATTTGTCACAATAATTAAAATTTAATAAATTAAAATATTGTAATTAAAATGAACTTGACAATTAGAAATTAAATATTTAAACCCTAAAAACCTAATAACCTAGTCCGCACCATCCCAAGTAAGTTGTTCTTTATTAATACCTCAATGAAAGATGAACATCTTCTCGGGCATCGCTATTCTCTTTAAGATGAGCCATTCATGGCTCGAAATGTTGACAGTAACTCCTCACTCACCGTAGACTGTCCACCAGATGCCATGGATTCTTGTGTTTTTAATTTTTTTTATTGTCAGTGCCTCGTTTTCTGTTGGAAACATCCCATCAACTTTTGTTACTAGAACAATAACTATATTTTTGTGTGATTCTTATGTTTGATCAGCCAATGGTGGGTACAAGATTGTTTCATGTTTGTCAAGGATTCTTCTTTCTGGTTCTTTTAGATCTTGAAAATCCATTATATGTGTTCCATTCATAGTGTCAAGGCTCTCAACAATTTCAATTACTCCATAAAAACATTATATTTTAATAAAGAACAAAATAACTCAAAACATAAAAGCTTCAACATCAATTACAATATCCAAATGTGAACTGTAGAAGAAAATAAAAAATATAGAAGCAACAAGATGATGAATTCATGTATGTTCATTAGATTAGCAATGCATGATCATGAAGTCTCATGTTTCACACAATACATAATGAGGCATCTTAGGGTTATATGGTTTATTAATATATTCTAGTATATTCATTTTTATAGGACTACATTATGACCACATAAATATGGACTGTTAAAAAAAACCATATATATTAGAGGTATTGTGCCAAATTATGTCTCATCATTATAATTCATTGTAGTGGTGAATTTAATCTTGCACTTGCATTGGATGTACATTTCCTTATCCTTTTTTACCACTTATTGATCCTTGTTTGTGACGAACATCAAACATTGTAGTGATGAGTTCTATCTTAATATTGATCTTAATAGATAATAGCTTTTCCTCCTTAGTGTGACTAGGATGGAAATTTGACATTATATAACTTAAATTTGGGCATATAATTGGAGCCTCAAATAATATTTTTTTGAGTGTCTACACTTACAAGAGGATTATATCTCAACATTTGTGTGTTCTTCCCTTTCTCCATTTCTGTCCATATTCCTTTCATGTTCAAAACCCTTGGCCTCTCTTGTTGCAATAGAGAGTATAGCATCTTCCTGTCCTTCCTACAAAAAATACGGAGTGAACTCCCTGATTTCAACCATATTTGACAGGGCAACATTCAAGTTTTCCTCTTTCATGGTCCTTCATTCCTTGGCGATCCAAATTCCCATTGATATGGGTCAAATAAATTTAGGGCTAACGTATTAAATTTATAAAAAAAACACATTTCATATTAAAAAATTTCCCCTTATATATTTGAGACCCCTCTAATTTGAGACCCTTCCTCCAATTGTTTACCCAAGGTTAAGAAGGAACAAATTCACATGTGCCAAACACCCTAACCACTCCAAACACAAATCCCTCAATATCACACTTAGGTGGTTCTCTTTTCGAATCTAAGTGTTGAGAAATTAGATGGTTACATAACCATTTCCGCTAAGTGCACTTCTCCAAGAAACAACCCAAGTAGAGTGTCTTACATGTTCCAAAGTGGGCATGCACATTCCCACATGTGAAAAATTATCCACTCCAACTACTTTCATGCAACATGTGTGCCCTCATATCAATACATCTCCAATTAAATGTTCCATACTTGTCCACATGTCAAAAGTATATTAAAAAGTGCTACGGGATAAAAGCACCCATCATTAAGACTCTCTTCCATGAAACACTCTCTCACTAAGTAAATTTTCCCTCAAACACTAAGTGATCAATTCATGGAAGTGATCTTTGTAATTGAAGCTTATAGGACACCCATCCATGATGCATTTCTTGGGAAAATATCTTTAATGACAAGCATGTTTTTCATCATCCCCAAGCTCAATCTGTATAACAAACTGATTTTTACAAATTGGACTATGTTTCAATTGTGACAAGTTTAACCAAAGGTTTTACCCCCATTTTTCATGCGTGACCACCTTCATCACAATATCATTATGGGAGTGTATGTGATGGAGATTGAATGATTTGGTCCTAAGTGATACAACCTAGATGATCATTGATGATTCCCTAGTGATGATGCTTCATGGAGTATGTGGATTGTTTGACCTTGAGATAGGGCCTTGTTTGGATGTCATTTATTTATATAGGTATTCTACACACAAATAATGGTCACATATACATTTGTGAATCACTTCATATTCAATATACCAAAGTTTGTTATGGAGACTAGGGTTCCAAATCTACTAGTGTGTTAGGTGCATGTTGCATATCACAACCACTGCAAATGTCATCAACCATGGTCAAACAAATATGTCCATACAATATTTGTGACTGTGGTACCATATGTGTGGAAGAGAAAGGATTCCATAGAATGTTTCTATGTTCACTCCAAGGGATGCCATAAATTGCTGCTAATGAAAATTGCTTCCACTATTACACATTTTGTTGGTTTGATTATCCAAGCAATGTCTTCAAATTGTTGTTCCAATTGATGGGTATGCTGTTGTTTTTAATTTTCTTAGGAATTTCACCTTCAAGGATGCCTCAATAAACCCTAAAATACACTTTATATGTCTTATTTTTAATGTCTTATAGATCTTAAAAATGACAGCATAATTTCATGCTACAGGACTTCCATGGCTTCTAGTAGAATGGATCAGTAATGGAAACATTGATAGTTTTGTGAGTTATAATATGTTCACCTCAAATTCTAGACATACTCCATCCTTTAGTTAGCAGCACTTAGCTCTATTATGGTTCTTTAAAAGCACTAAGAGGAATATTTTGGTAAATCTAGGAAAATTGTGAGCTTGTGGAAGGAAACATAATAAAATCCCATTTATTCCAAAATCTAGGAAGCAAGCAACTTAATGCGTGTAGCAGCACTCCATGGTGGGTTGTTTCCTAGCATTTCTATAAATTATAGATAGTTCTAGGCATGTTTTAACCATGTCTCAACCCTCCAAACAATAGTAATATTGATCCTAGGTATAATGTGCGAATCTTCCTTGTAGTCGCATCCTTCATTTAGCCTTAACCAACAACAAGAAGTAAGTATGGGCGATTTTTTGGTAAAGAAAAATAATAAACAAATTAATTTCTCAAGTTCCTAAAACTAAGATACCATGATCGATTTATCCACTTTTGGAACACAAATCCTAGGACATAATATACATCTTTGTCACCTTTCCATACTCACAGAATTGATAATGTTTAGTCTTTGTTTCCATTAAAATGAAGTAGAAAAGGGTGGAGCCATGGAACTTCAAAGTAACAAAGTGGAAAATGCACAAGAACCAGTAGGCCTGTGTGTCAACAAGGAACAACTACACTCTCATCAAGATATAGAGGAATAAGGTCATGAAATAGATCCAATTCTAGATACGGATGGAGTAACTGAAATTGTTGAGAGCCTTGACACTATGAATGGAACACATATAATGGATGTTCAATATCTAAAAGAACCATAAATCATAAGCCTTGAAAAACATGAAACAATCTCATTCCCATCATCTGTTGATCAAACAAAAGAATCAAACATAAATAAAATTATTGTTCCAGTAACAAAAGTTGATGGGATATTTCCAACAAATAACGTGGCGCTAACAATAGAATTGAAAATGACAACAAATGAAAAAAATGAATAATCCAATAGACTTGACAACTATCCTATTTTCTCCAAGGGACAGGTTCAATGGGACACCTCTGCATCAATATTGGTTATGGAATCACAATTGCATCAATATGCTTAATATAAGGAGACTTCAAAATTTGAATGCTTCTTGGTGATCCCAATGATCTTTCATTTTTTTCTTCAACAGGATTTGATCTCTCATCACTAAATAAAGTTTGGAGATGGTGCTTCTTCCATGCATCCAATAAACTATTTTCTTTTTTTTTGTAGCCTTCTTAGTAGATTCCATAGCCTTGCAATATTGGAAACTTCTCCCTACCTCTAGAGAAATTCTGAAACCACAATTTTCTTCATATTGTGACAAGTATACTTCTCCAACTCTTTGAGAAGTTGGGTTTGGCCATTGAATTATCCAACATCTCTTCTAATCCCATCATACGAGCAACAAAATTTGGAGAACTCTTTATTTCACTACATTGATGTTTCATTTCTATCAAATATCAATTAGAATGCTTGTTCTTGTGCATGATCTTGGGTGTGTCCATGTTGGAGTAATTACTTTTCAACTCAACAAAATTTCTTGAAATTTATTTCTTGTCCAAATATATCCTTGGAGATTCTCTGATATAGTAATGAAAAAGGAGGGATATCTTTTCCATCATATGATAACCTTGGATAGTCCTTTGAAAATGGAGATATTGGGCCTTCTTTCAATTCAAAAGGTCTCGGTGGATCTTTAGTTTCTAAAAAAATCCATGGTACCTTTATTAACATCACCAGTACTTTTAGAGACTCATTTAAATCAACAGGTATTATTGACTCCTTAGTTGCATCTAAGGAATCTTGACTCACTGATTTCCTAGAATTTTCATTGATATCTAATGAAGTTTGAAGCTATGAATTTGGTATTTTCCCATTCCTTGATGAGGAACTGATTGATAATTGTTGTTTCTTGCTTATTTCTCTTGCATCAATTTGGAGATCTTGGCGATTCCATTAGATTGAGAACATATTTGTGTTTGTCTTTGCTTTGATATTTCTCATTAAGCTTGATCTCGAGGGATAGATTTGGAGAATATTTGTTGAATGAATCCCTCACTACATATTTGATATCAAGTGACCTCCTTCATGTTTCCCTTTAATCAAGAATTGGAATTTATAGTTCTTTTGACATAATGGAAGCATCTCATCTATTATCAATTGATAACCTCAATGAATTTCACATGCTTGTGCTTCTACCAGGTCTGTAATCCCAAGATCTCTTTGATTATGCCTTGAGATTATCTGCTTACGGTTGATTCTGGAAAATAAGTCTTATGTATGACATTGGTGTCAATGTGAAAATAGGAAACGTATTTCAGTACTTAGTGCATTTTTGGTAACATAGGCATGAAAACAACATCATGCATTCCATGTTTATATTCTTAGCACACTTGGGTGAAATTTGGGCATCCTTTTCTAATCTCTTGGTATGAACAACCCTCAAAATAGCCTTAAAACAACAATAAATTCATATTTTGGAAGCTTGTACTTATAGGAAAACTTTTAGTGGATCTAGGCATTTTTCACCATGAAAGGAGGTGTATTCAGAATTCAATACTGATTTTAATTAGGAGAATCCATATAGCAGTAAAATAATGATGGATCAATGGTATGGGCATGATTAAGGTTAAATTAGCAGTAAATAATAGATATGGGCAGTTTTCCTTGTAACAGCAGTAAAAAAAATAGCCCTAATGTCACAAGATATTATTTCTGTGTAGTGTTGAGTTGATTCATTAAATCCCTACTTCTAGAGAAATTATGAAACCATAATTTTATTCATATTGTGACAGATATAATTCTCCAGTTCTTTGGGACGTTAGGGTTGAATTATCCATCATCTCTTCTAATCCCATCAAATGAGAAACAACACTTGGAGAACTCTTTCTTTCACTACATTGATGTTCCATTTCTATCAAATATCCATTATAATGCTTGTTGTTATGCATGATCTTGGGTGTGTCCATGTTGGAGTAATTACTTTTCAACGCAAGAAAATTTCCTAAATTTATCTATTGTCAAAAGATAGTCTTGGAGCTTATTCGAGCATCTTGATTTTCCATATGCCTTGTTTCCATTTCAAATTTTTTGAATTGCCATATGCCTTGTTTCCATTTTAAATTTTATGAACTGTCATATGCCTTGCTACCCAAGATATGAAAAGCCTCAAAATATTCAAAATCTATGACCTTGAACTAACCTATGACTTAGTCTGACAAGCTTTAAAATCTATGACCCTAGTTTTAAGATTCATTTTCACGATAGAGGGGATGTGTGTCTCAATTTATGGAAGGTTCATGACTTTTTTAATCTTCACAATAGAGGTAATTTACCACAAATTATGGAACATATGGAACCTTCTATCCATGTCTAAAACTTTGGGGCAAGTCCAAATCTGATTCAATGATATGTGGATATATAGTAATAATAATAATATATTTTTAAGATCACCACCAAGAGAGACACCATTGGTGTATGATACCCCCTTGTTTGTGGGACAAGGGAACCCTCTCTGTGCAGTGATACATTCCCTAGGGTATAGGTATTTGATAATGCAACATTTTGCAGGGATCCCTTTTGGCCTTCCAAGTCCATAAGGAATGTAAAATATTCATTTCTTATTATTTACAGCCTTCATTTTAGGATGTAAGCTAGTGAATTCCAATATAAAGGGATTATCTCCAAGTTCAATTTCACCAAAATAAATCTTACTCCTTTAAAAAGTCACATATTGTATCATCTTGTCACTATGTTTCTACTTTTTCATGGAACCAAATCCAATCTTAAACTTGTAATCATTTGATTTTAGTATGAATCTTAGATTCCTTACTCCACTATCAAAATGGAAACATTAAAAGGAAGTATTTGGAGAATCCTTATTTCTTGGTTTGCATCTACATTAGTGAAGGATATAATTGTGTTTTTTTGGATTTACCTCCATAACCGTTAATGTGGAGTGCAATTAAAGAATTTCCTAATTTTTTTCTCCTCCCTAACAGAAACCAAAGGAATTATGATAACATAATCTACAAATAAAAAGTGAGAGAGAGATAGAAATTTTTTTATTTTTTTTTATTTTTATACCACTATTCTCTCTCACAATATGTTACTTGAAATATTTTACTATCATTCTTAAGTAATCAGTGACCAATAAGAAGAGAAGAACATTTGAAATAGGGCATACCTGGCTCTGCTATGGTTTCTTCTTACCTGTTTTTGCTATGGTTTCTTCTTCTTGTTTGGATATGTGATATCATGGGACAAGGGATGGTAGTACATTAAATTTAAAATTATTTCTTTCCAATTTTGAATTTAAGGTCATTGACAAAGAGAAGTGAAAGATGCAATGATTTATTTCCATTTATACGACATATTTTTTTGCAAAGTAATTTTTTTCAAAGCTACCCAAATCATGACAAAGGTTAGAGTGTTAAATTATCATTTATATTTAAGTGGGGTTTTATGGTGGTCTTGTGAGAATTGAACCAATATCCCGATATTATTTTCATTATGCAACAATGGATACATCTAGATAAACTACATGTATCTCTTTAGAGTTTGAGTCTTAACATCACTTTTCTTGGCATGCATGTGAAATGTTTTATATATTTTCTAGCACTACCTTACAAATTCATAACATGGATGGAAAATTCAACATTCATTGATGTGTGAAGTTATTACATTTTTGAATACTAGTTACTTGGTGGAAGAATACAGATTAAAAGGCAAGGGAGACAAATAGAAATTTGTCTTGCTTGCTACCATACAAAACCAAGAATACTTTTAACACACCTATATTGAATCATTTTCCATACCTTCTCATATCTATTCCACATGACAAATAAAACATAGATGTTTGAAAACAACACATACAGAGCATAATTCTGTGGGTTTAGATCCAAAATCTATTCTTCCACATGTTCTCCTAGATGTAGGTTGTTAGGTATTCTACAGTTATAAAGAAAACACATACACACCTTAGTAGTAGGATTCATTTTCATTTTGTTTACAAGATATTATGCCTCATCAAAGTTTCCACCATGATCAAGAAGGTAGACCATGCAACCATAGTGATCCATTGTAGGTATTACTTGATAGGATTTGTTGATTCAATCAAAGTATTATTGGCACTCATCTACTATAACTACATGTAATCATGTTCTTTTGGTTGTTTACGATGATTGTTATAGCCTTCTAAATATCCACATAGTTTAGAATTACATTGATATTTCAAACCTTGGATATCTATGGAAGAGTTCCCACTTTATTTGTCTGATGTTGTAGATAATAGTGCACCTGTAGCCACTTTTTGACTAAAACCTTTCCCTTCATGTGACCATGAAATGTTGAAATAACATGTTGAATATGACAGTTGATTGTAGTATTGCTTTTATGCTTAGAGAGTGGTATACAGTCACAAATAATGAGCAGACTACTGAGGAAAAAATCAACATTGTAATTTGTTATTGTTCTTTAGTACTGCTATTATTACTTTATTTACTGTACATTAATTGTCACTGTTTTCGTAAATGATATCAATAACCAACTTTAACACAATGACCATTGGACAATTGGAATGTTAATGAACTGAAAGAGATTAAAATTATGTTTTAAATGTATTACAATAGTACAGTTTTAAATATATCTTTTCTTTAGTTCTGTCTCATGCATGAAAGTATAAATTTTTTTATTTTTCTTTATATAAAACCTAAACAATCAACCTAACCAAAACTTTACCAATTAGAGTCTGGAAAACCATAGTAAGAAGTACGGATTGGAAAAGAGTAAAAGGTTTCAAGTTCATAAAATGACTTTCAACCCTTAGGTATGTGGGTAAGCGATAAGGCCTAATATCCATGTGATCATCAAAGTTTCAAAGAATGTGTTGCTTGAATTCATCAGTAAATTGTTTCTCTTGCTTTCCCACTCTACTTTCAATAATAAGCATATGATAATCCAAGGACCTCACACTTGGGATTTCCTTGTATTTTTTGGCCTTAGGTTAGATGGGTACTCATATGGGTTAGATTTTTTGTTATGTTCTTGAAAAGAATCTACAATCTTGTTCAACTTGGATTTCTTAGTTGGAAAAATGATTAGAGTTTGAAGGAGATATAAGAAACCCGTTCAACTCTCTATAGGGTAAATTGGGATGTTAAACAATGAAACTTGTTTTTTTTTATGCGAAAAGAAAAAATATTGAGAAGATATAAAGGATCCAATATTGACTCTCAATCACATGCCAATTTGAAAAAAAAAGAGTGAAGCAAGTTTAAGATGCAAAAAATGGTTAAATTTGAACTATAAATTTCTATAAGACAATCTTGTTGCATGAAGAGGCCATACATATCACGTGATTACTCATATGGGTTAGATGTTGTGCTATGTTCTTGACAAGAAAATGCAATATATTTCAGTGTGTCTTTCTTATTTGTCATATTGATTATAGTTTGAAGGAGAGAACAAAACAAAAGAGTGAAATAAGTTTAAGATGCAAAAAATGGTTAAATCTGAATTGTAAATTTCTATACAGTTAAATTGGAAAAAATCATGTAATATGTATAGCGTCTTCATGCGAGAATATTTTATTATAGGATGATCCTTATTAATTAGGAAATAAATATTATGTCAAAGGGATATGACATAATGAAGTTTATGGAGGTCATAAAAGTTTGTTTTCCTCAACTACATTAAGAGGAATACCAACTATCTGCATTGAGTAGAACAGTGTTGGTACCACAATACTTACCATCAATGTAATTGGAATTATTACAGTGGACAACGGCTCCTTGAATGGCTCTTTGTACCTCCATCAACATTATTTAAAATAATTATTTTCCTCCTTTCTTCTTCATCAGTCCCATTTTTTATTTTCTACCACATTAACCCCAACATTCCTCACAATATCCTCAATTGCAAACCATTGATCATTAACATAATTAATACCCCAATTAAAGTGACACAAAAGAATGTGTGCCTCAACTTCCAAGATAGAAAGCACATAGTAAAACATTTCTACAATGTTGTGCTAATGCTCATAAATGTTCAAAATTGTGTACTTCATAGGTTTTCCAAAATCTTAATAATTAATTGTAACTAGGTAATCATTATTTGAATAACCTAGTAGTCTTCTCCATTTTGAACGATAAAGAGCTAGACCAAACTTTGTTGATTAACAATAAATTTTATAGTAAGTAAGAAAGGGGATAGTTGACAACATACCTCTACATATTTGAACTTCATGAATTGAAAAAAGGGTGTCAAGCCAATACAAATATATTTGACCTTGAATCACCTATACACTAGTTGGTCCCCATCAAACTAATTCTAGAGCACCAACAATGAAAATGAACTTATACTACTATCTTAGATATAAAATGAATTCAAGGATCTTACTTTATAAACAATAGATATTTTGGGTATTCAGCTCTTTTCATAGGTTGATCTATTCTCTAGTAAAATATCATGCATCCTTAAGAACATTAGCGATGCTATGATGAATTCATGCTCATAGGGATGTGGTGTGGATGTATTTAAAGACAAATTCATGCACATGGGAATTTGGCATGTAATTAATGGAAAATTTAGGCTAGGGTGATGACATTCACACATAGATAATGCTAATAAATCGTCCATGATTTCCAATGACAATAACAACCCAATTACCAATCACAATAACAAACCACATTTACAAATGTAAGTAATAGAAATGTAGCTAATAATAATAGAAATGATGTATAATTATAATTACACCCATGACAAAATATGTGGACAAAATTAAACCAATATTAACAAAATTACACTATTAACCATTTATCTTTATCATAGTTTATAAAGACAACACATTTTGGTGGACATAATTTTTAATAAAAATAATAAT
Organism: Pseudotsuga menziesii; assembly: GCA_001517045.1. Lineage (NCBI taxonomy): Eukaryota > Viridiplantae > Streptophyta > Pinopsida > Pinales > Pinaceae > Pseudotsuga > Pseudotsuga menziesii. The sequence goes on along the minus strand of LPNX011056180.1, from coordinate 1,634,486 downwards.
TGCTTTTATATGTTCTTATTTTAAGTGATGAACACCATTTATATATAAATNATATATATAGAGAGAGAGAGAGAGAGAGAGAGAGAGAGAGAGAGAGAGAGATTCCATAATATTTCCATTTACACCTAGAAAAAACATGACAAATATATAATATATACTTTTATATATAAATTTGTTTATATTTTTCTTGATTAGATGCTACTTTATGTTGTTTGCTTTTAAGCTTTTGTAAAATTCATATTGAATTGCTTTAAGCTTTATGTAAACCTCAAATTTCCTCACTAAGAATAACACCAAAAACATCATCAAATTTAAAAGTGTTTGAACCAGAGACATAGTTATATCCATGACCAAGCCTTTCCAACTTTCTGGCAATCAGCACAATATGATAAAATCCCTAATCTCATCATAAAAGTTCACTCCTATATAAATTAGCTAATTAGTAACCATATTAATTTCATTTAAATGGTCAGCAACAGATCCACCTTCTAACATATTCATATTAAATAAATGCTTCATTAGAAATACCTTGTTGGAAACCAAGGGTTTTTCATAGAGCTTATCTAATGCACTCATCACACCCTCCATTGTCTTTTCTTTTGAAATATTGAGATCCACCGATGAATCCAAGCACAACCATATTGTTCCTAGTGCCTTTTTTCAAGAACCTCCCATTCTTCATCCTTCATAGTTGTCATCTATTTTTTTTCCACCCAATGGTAGGAAAAAATTCTTCTAGTACAAATAATCCTCCATTTGCATCTTCCATAATTGGTTTTTTTGGCTATTAAATTTATTGACCCTAAACTTGTCTTCTTTCTCCATTTCTCCCACTAAATAGGAACCCTTCTTTCCTATGAGTTTACCATTGAAATAAACATTTTGGCTCTGATACCAATTGTTATAAAAATAGGATCGCAAAGAAATAACAATAAACAAGATGAAAATATTAAATACATTACAAGAGAAACACCAATATAAAGTATTTCACCCAATATGGGCCATGTCCACATAGAAATTGTCAACCCTTTTATTATTATATTTTCCAACAAAAATGAAGGGATATAACCTACAACAAACCCGTTGCACTTCCTCTTCACTGTCTCATAGTCTCTCTCACACAATCACAGAGATCGTTTTGCAATGCTACAATACAATACACATTTGTATTACAATACTTTCCTTTTATAAGGGAATTACCATGGGAAAATACCATGGTTCCCCATGGACCCCCACAGGGGGATGATGTTTCCCTCACACCCCCCCTGCTGGGATGAGTGTACAGTAAAATTGGGGTACAAACACAATTGAACAATAACATCTATAAATATGGAAGATCAAGCTCCACAAATAACAAGGCCATAGTGTCTCTGAGCTTCATAGTAAGCTTGAAATTTTTTGTAATATACATAATATAATAATATGACATGCATGGTATTTCAATGAATGCTTGTTTCCCATTTAAGTTTTGAAGGTAAATGTTTGTGTTCCAGTGTGTGTGTATTTTCTATTGTAGTTATTTTCATATGTTGTAGTAGAGCAGGGAGGATGAAGAGAAGGAGGTATGAGGAGGAGGAGGGAGGAGGAGGGGGCGATGGGGGAGGGAGGAACAGGGGGGAGTAAGGGGAGGAGGGAGGAGGAGGAGGGAAAAGGAAGAGAGTATGGAGGGTGGAAGGAGGGGGAAATAGGAGGATAGGGAGGGGGAAGGAGGGATAGGAGAAGGGTGGAGGAGGGAGGAGGAGAAATAGGAGGGATGAGCAAGGAGGGGGGAAGGAGGAGAAGGGAGGATAAAGGAAGAGATGGAACTATGAATTATTAAAAAATAAGGAGAGAAATAGAAAATTGTTAAATGTTATATAATAGAGTGAAATATGTATAAAAAACAAAATATACTTCCATCACTACATGCTAACTTTAACACATTATTTTTGGATATTTATAACTCTTCACATTAATTTGGTTTTTGGTCATTTTTATGAAATCATATGGTGATGTAGGTAATATAAATGTAGCTAATATTAATATAAATTATGTATAATAATAATTACTCCCATGAAAAAATATGTGGACGAAATTAAACATAAATGAACAAAATTACATTGTAACCATCTATCTTTATCATAGTTTATAGAAACAATGCAACACATTTTCTCATGTCATGGTTTTTATAAACATAGTACTTTCTTTTATATCTTCCTTTTTTGGCCAATGGAAACCATTTATATAGAGAGATTGCACAATGTTTCCTTTTGTAACCGGAAAAAGCACAATTTCACACGATGTATTTTAACAAAATATATAATCTAAATTTCAATAAAACAAACAAAATATATAATGTATATTCAATAAATTATAGATATTTCACAATGTTTCCTTTTGCATAGTGAATAGTAAACTTCATCACACATGAAAAAAATTAGTTTTTCATAGGGATATTTGAAGTCAAGAAATAACAACAACATTTTAGTCTTAAATTTTCTCTGATTTATAAACACCAAGGAAGAAAATTGAAGCCTTAAGATATGGGCCTTTCAAAATATTGGAGAATATAGGAAACAATTACTGCAAACTCAATCTTCCACCTTATATGTCTATTTTCTCATCATTAAATTAAAATAACTTGAAACTTTACATGCCATCCATGCTCATTGAGGATGAAGAGGGCCAAGTCTTACCTTCCATTAAAGATTGGGCATTAGATGCAAAGGAAAAATTACCAAAGGGTGGAATATTGCAAAACAATATCACAATTAAATAAAGGGGCCAAGAGGATATTTGGCAAGTGGGATTGAAGGTTCAACTATATACTAAGGAAAAACAGAACTCAAAGAAGAAACTCAATGAATTGTTTCTTGTCTCCTTCAAATATCAAAATTATGGCAACTAAAATCCTCATAAAACTGAGGGAGGGATTATCCAAAATGGATCTGCATACATACCATGTGAATTTAATGATGTTACAGATGGGGGGATATTATTTTTTTGGAAATATTAGAGATGGTGACTGCTAAATTTTGATCATCGGTGTTTCACACATTTTGGGGGCCTTAAACAATTTTTTGGGGCTTGGTGTTGAATAAGGGTCACTATATACTTACCTCTTCCAAAGTGGGAATTGTTTTTCTCATTAATATATTTCCAATGAAGTGAAATCATGCATACAAATTCTTAATCAAAATAGATATTACACAATGGCACACACACAATACACATAAATTTGTCATGGAACCCTTAACAGGAAAATCCAACAAAACTTAGACCTACACCTCTATCTTTCTCATTATGTTTCTTGACCATTCATAATACAATAAATAAGTATTATACAACATACAAAGACCTAATATGTTAACCCAAATCATATTACACCCCATAATACCTTAACCGGAATTAAATTACGTATTTTCAGAAAGAAAAAATAACTCAAAGTTTTGGTTGCACCTTTGGCTTGTAACGACAAGGGATGGTAGCCCCTTTATGTTTTCTGCTTTGTAGAGTAGGGAGGAGGTGTCAAACTGCCCCCCCTCTGTATAAAACCCCTTAAGTTATCACCATGTGCAACACCCAATGCATATGCCAAAGCACTATAATGTTCTAATCACATGTCCCACATGCAAAGAATATAACACATGCACAACAAAAAAAGGGTTGATTTTTTTCACTAGCCATTAACTATTATATAGTATGAGCATGAGTGTGGAGGAGATGTTGATAAACAAGAGAGACATAGGTATATCGTAGAGAACCATAGAAGGCCATAGTGTCTATCAGATTCATAGTAAGCTTGGAAAGTTTTGTAATGTGCTTAATATAAGAAGACAATGTAGAAATTCAGGCCTGCAGTAGATTAATTTCACTCACAGCAATTAACAATTGATCATGCAAAATTATCAACAATGGAGACTGAATATGGAGCTGTAACACAAAATTATATTAACTGAGTGTACAGTAGCCAACCCTGTAATAACATAGGCTGCTGAATATATAGAATACATGAGCAAATCGAATACATAAGGAAGCATCCAAATATAGCATAAAGCAGGCTTACCCAAAATAGGCAAATCCCCCATAGGTGTAAAAAGCTGATCCCAAATCTATCAAGGACCCCACGAATTAGCAAGGGCACATGGGCAAGCTAAAGAGTGGTCAAATGGCAGCTCATACATGCTTTTGCATGGAGGAAAGAGTGGAGGAGGAAGAGGCAACAAAGCTGATTCACCTCACCTAGTCTTGCTTTCCTATGTGCCTTAAAACACTGAAAAAGCAGGGAATAAAGCAGAAAAAGCAGAAGGGCGCCTAGGAGGCCAGGAATAAAGCAGATTTGATTCCTAAGGCTTTCCCAAGCGCTCCATGAGTCAATAATGGCAAGTTTGACCTCTATGGATAGGAAATTGACAACTTGCACATGGTGGGACTCATGGACTAGGAAAATAAGACAAAATAAATGAAATAATGTCTAAGTGGGTAAATACTATGGGTTGATTATTCTAACAGACAACATGGATGGTCTTTCAATGAATGCGTGTTTCCTATAGGAGTTTTTAGGGTGAATGTTTGTGTTCCATTATGTGTGTATTTTATATTGTATTCAATTTCATATGTCGTAGTAGTTAAATAATTTGAATGGTGGTTTAATATTTAAAAACACAAAAGAGTATGGCACAATAGATTATAGGCTCATTGTCATCCTTGTAAGTTTAGATCCATTTTTGGAGCCAATCATTAGAATATCAAGCTAGTTTATAGATCAGTGAACCTCCATTTCCCATAGGACCATGCATAAACCAATAGTTCCACACACATACATGCAATTAATAAGTTGAGTCAATTTACTTGGATGAACACATTGTGGAATACGATGTAGAGTTTCAACAATCTAATAAAAATGTCCTGTCCTTCTTAAAATACATGGAGGAGTTTGGGGCCTTGAGATAGATTCTTAGGGTGATTATGTGAAGGATCATTCAACTACACCATTATATAATGATAATGTCTAGAAAATGCTTTCCACATATCTTTACGAAACATTGATTTCAGCATATCGCCTTCATTTTGGCTAGTCATTAATCATTGGTTAATGATGGGTTTTGTGACGGGGCATTCTACATGTATTTCCTTGCAAATTATTGATTTCCATCTTCATTTTTCCTATAGAAAAATAGTTTTTTTGGTAATATGGGATAGAGATTAGGAATTAATGATTTCCATTTTCATTTTCATGTTGTCCATACTTATTATGATTATTTAAAAGAATTCTTGTCCTCCTTTTCTTCTTCTTAAGTCCTGTGTGTCATTTGCTACCACATTAATGCCAACATTCCTCACAATCTCCTCAATTGCAAACCATTTATCATTAACATTATTAATACCCCAATTGAAGTGACACAAAAGAATGTGCGCCTCAACTTCCAAGATAGAAAGTACATAGGAAACAATTGCTACAATGTTGTGCTAATGCTCATAAATGTTCAAAATTGTGTACTTCATAGGTTTGCCAAAATATTAATAATTTATTGTAACTAGATAATCAGTATTGTGAATAACCTAGTAGGCTTCTTCAATTTGAATGATAAAGAGCTAGATCAAACTTCGTTGATTAACAATAAATTTTATAGTAAGTAAGAAAGGGGATAGTTGACAACCTACCTCTACATATCTGAACTTCATGAATTGAATAAAGGGTGCCAATCCAATACAAATATATTTGACCTAGAATCACCTATACACTAGTTGGTCCCCATCCAACTAATTCTTGAGCACCAACAATGCGAATGAACTTATACTACTATCATAGATATAAAATGAATTCAAGGATCTTACTTTATAAACACTAGATCTTTTGGGTATTAAACTCTTTTCATAGGTTGATCTAATTTCTTAAAAAATATCACGCATCCTCAAGAACATTAGCAATGCTATGATGAATTCATGCTCATAGAGATGTGGTGTGGATGTAGTTAAAGACAAAGTCATGCACATGGGAATTTGACATGGAATTAATGGAAAATTTAGTCAAAGGTGATGACATTCACACATAGATATTGCTAATAAATAGTCCATGATTGCTAATGACAATAATAACCCAATTACCAATGAGAATAACAAACTATATTTACAAAAGTAAGTAATAGAAATGTAGCTAATAATAATAGAAATGATGTATAATTATAATTACACCCATGACAAAATTAACAAAATTACACTATTAACCATTTATCTTTATCATAGTTTATAGAGACAACACATTTTCCTGGCAATAATTTTTATAAACATAGTAATTGTTTTTATAGATTTTTATTTTAGATGATGAACACCATTTATATATAAAGATTTCACAAGGTTTCCTTTTATACTAATTGCATTTTAACAAAATATTAAATTTCAATTTCAATAAATTATAACAAAATATATAATGTATATTTTAATATATTTCGATTCCATAATATTTCCATTTATGACAAATATATAATATATATTTTTATATATAAATTTGTTTCTATTTTTCTTGCTTAGCTTAGCTGTTATTTTATGCTGTTTGCTTTTAAGCTTTTGTAAATGCTGTTTGCTTTATGCGGTTTCGTTTTAAAACTTTTGTATTGGAAATGGAGAGAACCAGCGATCGCAGGCGGGCGAAAACCTTGAAGGCGGGCGAGAACCTTGAATTGAATGGAGAGAACCAGCGATCGAAGGCGGGCAAGAACCTTGAATTGCTTAGACGCTATCTGTATCTTTGCTTGTCCTTCTTTTCGTTTCGTTTGATCCCCCAATTATTTAGAAGATACGGTAAGCATTCTTGTAAAACGATAAGAAGATACGGTAAGAATTCGTTTCGTTCTTGTTTCATTTCGTTTGAATTATTTAGAAGATACGGTAAGCATTCTTGTAAAATGATGGCGCTCTTGTATCTTCTTGTAAAACGACCATTCTTTGCTTAGGCGCTCTCTGTATCTTTGCCATCTGCATTTCCGCTTCTTCAATTTCCTCCTTTCCACTTTCGTTTCGTGCCTTCAAGATGGATCGGATCAAAGTTTTATTGTATCGTTTCCTTTTAAAACTTTTGTACACTTTGGATTGAACTGGGAATGGAGAGAACCAGCGATGGCAGGCGGGGCAATCTGCATTTCCGCTTCTGTGTTTTTATGGCATTTCCGCATTTGCTTGTCCGTTTCTTCATGCTTTCAAGATGAATCGGATCAATGTGTTTTTAAAACGACCATTCTTTGCTTGTCCGTCTTTCCCGTCCTTGATGCCCCAATTATCTAGAAGAAACGGTAAAAGGAGCATCGTGAATATGAGTAGGATGCAGCCCCCTCCTCCTCCACTGCTGCAGGTTTCTTTTCATTCAGCAGCAGCACTGTTTGCTCTGCTCTGCCATATGAGAGGAGATTTGAGCAGTCATTGTTTCGTTTCATTCAACAGCAGAATTGCAAAAGGATCATCTGGAGCAGCAGCATCATCATCGTGAATATGAGTAGGATGCAGACCCCTTCCTCCTCCTCGACTGTTGCAGGTTTGGTCTTATCATTTATTGCATTTGTTTTTGTCAAAATACTTCTAAATAATTGTTCCGTTTCATTCAACAGCAGCAGTACTGTCTGCTCTGCCATATCAGAGGAGATTTGGTCGCTCTGCTCTGCAGTATTTTCAATTCAATTCACTTTAGACTGCCTTCAATTTCTAGGGATAATTTTAAGGAAAACATCAGTTAGTTAATAATTGGAATGGATAATTTTATGTAGATTTTTTTTTATAGATATTGACGGTCTAAATTCTTGAAATGTGCAGATAGGTCTACATTGGTCAGTTAGAATCATTTCACATATTTGTTTGGAATACAGGCAGGCTTGAGATCACATTAGCTCAGCTGCACGACCATCAATCGTTTTGGAGGTAGCAGAACTCTCCAAAGGGTAAGGTATATAGTATCACTAATAGTTACATATTACAGAGTGCTATTTCCATACTTACTAGAGGATTTCTTCTCCCACGTGTTCAATATATATTATTATTGTGCTTTGTAACCTTTAATAGGTTTTATTGTGATTTTCCGTATGTTATGTCCTCTCCACATTAAATGGTACCTTTTTTTTGGGTTTTAAGTGCAGTTTCAATTTTTTTTATGCATCAACACAATTTACAAAACTTCTTCCTGCTTTCTTGCCATTTTGTCCCTCACTTCTTTTTCTGATTTTATTTTATTTTTTTGTTAACCCCTATTTGCTTTTTAACCAGCCCCAAGGACTCAATATTTTAGGGGAAATATAGACTGAATCTTGTAGGGGAAAGGACCAGAGGATCTTTGTCTGGGTCAATGGTAATTAAAATGAGACTAAGGCTTGGGATTGATCTGTTTGTTAATAATTTAAAAAACAGTCCAATCCTTTTAATACATAAAAACTGATTTCCTCACCATGTGCATAATACTTATAAATCTAATCTCATCCATGGCCGCCTCCACGCAGTCCTATGCACTCTTCAGTACTATTGAATGGAGGGAATCTTTAGTGTTATTTCTTCTAGTACTTTTTGCTGGCCCTTGATTTTCTATATAGAGGACTTTTAGATTTTGACATCTAGCATTAATTAACATGGTCCAGTTATGTCTTTCAAAGAAATCCAACGTTGACATTTCTAATTTTCACGATTTTAATTCTGTCCAATAAATTGATTGGAATGCCCAAATTGAGGTTCCCTTCTACCATCTTATATTTATGTCTTTGTATATTTTCCACATACCTTTCTATGCGCTCTACAAAATGTTCAAACCGGAATGAGCACAGAATAATTCAAATATCCCTGTTCAAAGACGAATGAGCACAGAATAATTCAAATATTTATGGATTTGGATCTTTGTGACTCTTATAGGAAGAAGCTTCGAGATGGGTTATTTTGCAATGCGTACCATCCTTGACAACTACTAACAGTATAAAATTTCTATTCAATTATGTTCAAGTGGTGTGGTGTCTAAGTAGTTGGATTTGAAACACAAGCATTTAGATGTTAATGTTTTCATTTTTATTTGAAATGTTTTAAAAGCCTTGCATTCTTGAAATTTGAAATGTTTTAAAATCCTTGCATATAGATGACTTTGTAATCTACTATTTTTGTATCATAGTATCCGAGAGTGTGTTTCTTGTTGCAAGATTATATATATATATATATATATATATATTGCAACAAGAAACACACTCTCGGATACTATGGTCATTATGTCTACCTGCCTAGCACACCCATGGACAGAGCTACAACCATAGACAAATTCATATCAGTTGTTAGAGATGTTTGTTTCAGTAAAACCTCAATTTCATGAATTGTGATATGAAATTTTATATACAAGGATGTTAGAGAATGTGATCTTTTCTGTTTTAAAACTTTTTTATATTTGTCTATTAACATAGTGTTTTTACATTAAGGAAATTCGTATATTTTTCTATTATTTTCAATATGTCAAAAGGTTGTATATTTTTTTAATTTTCTGTAAAATATGTCAAAAGAGTGTAGGCCAAAATCTTGTATTTTTTTTAATTCTTTCTAAAAGTATGTCAAAAATTAAATTGTATATTTTTAGCTAGTTTGTAAAGTGTATAAATTTTTTTAATTTTTTGGGGTATTAATT